>CAXKVI010000005.1:6481044-6513544 GCA_964058755.1 Campiglossa producta
TTGTGCTCAATATCGGCAACGTCGGTGGTAGCGCGCAACAAGATGCACTACAACGTCATGGCAGCGCTCACAGTAATAGTAGCGCTGGTGGCGGCAGTCAACACCGCACGGCGCGCAACAATGGCAGCACGCGCAGTCGCAATAAGCAAAGAAAAATAAGTTCCTCAAGTGCCAAGAGTGCTGCTAGTGAGAGCACAACAAAACCTAGAACAACAAATAACTCTAAAACTCCAACTACAACACAAACAATTAACAATCCTACTAGCAATAAGTTAAGCGCTACGACAGGTGGCGCGCCGCCATCAACAACAACAGCGCAGCGCACTAAAGCAGGCAGCAGCGTGCAACGCTCAAATAGCGATCGCAGCGCAAACAAGTCAGCTGGCAGCCAACGTCAACAAAATAGCAGCGCTGCCTCAACGCAGCAACGTTCACCACAACAGAGTCGCGGTGCGCGTCAGTCGCAATCGTCATCGTCACGTTCACGCTCACGTTCACGATCGCGCTCGCGTTCACAACAACGCAGCGATGATGAGCGCGGTAGTGCGCGTTATGAAACACGCGATACCACAGCGGTGAGTAGTACGCGCCGGCGTCGTCAACATGGCAGTCGTAATTCATTGTCGAGCATTGAGCGCGGCCGCAATGTTGGCAGGCAGAAGAGGCGCGCAATTGAGGCTGATGAGGCGGATTCCTATACATCTTCGTCGGGTTCGAGTTGCAATGGCTCGTGCAGTTCGGATGATGGTGATACGAATAGTTCGACGTCGAGTGGTGAACCAAATTTGCCATTTCCAGGTTTTCCGGAGATTTCTTTTTGGATTTTCACGCAAGACTCGAAATTGCGACACTTATGTTTGCGGCTTATAACCAATCCATATCCTTTTCAATGATAAAATTTTCAGTTTTGTGAAATTTTTTATTTTTTATATAACAGGAGCTTGAATCGTAAGTATTTTAGCGTTAATGCCTAAAAGTATGCAACGAAGTTTGAATTAAAATTTGAATGGTGATATTCTGGTCTATATCGAACTAGCCACTATTCATCCAACTAGAAGTACATTCTTTGAAGAATTAAATTGTTTACTGATCATAATTGTAGTAGGTATAGTGAAGTATCTAGGGGGCGCCAAGCCAACACTGGTTACGAAAGAGCGCGATTTGGTTTTTTTTTAAGGAATTACTCCTCGAGCTGTATATGAGGTGTAAAGTAATTCCGCTTGTTGCTGTCCACCTACAACCCGCAGCAAGTAAGCTTACTGCTGCGCTAGCTAAAAATACATTGGAATTGTCCAAGCGCCTGAAAGTATGCAGCAAAAGGGAAACGGTTCCCTGTAATTTTATTGAATTCACGGATTTTCAACGCAAAGAAATGCTTTCCCTTTTTTCACCTTCAACGTTAAGATGTCCAAGCTTAACAAAATCCATTAGCAAGCGCGTAAAAGAAAGGAAACATCAAAGGAAATTTGAACAAAAACACGTAGAGATCCTTTCTTCAATTTGGTTGATATGCCAAAGCAAACAAACTAAACCTTCATTCATCCAATGGTTTTTATGAAGAGTGCACGTAACTAAATCAAATAAATTAAAAGTTAATCAAAAACAATTTAAAGCAAGTGATTGAGGTCGGTAAAAGAAACTATAATAAAAAAGGAAGAATGTTAGAGAGAGGGAGAGACAGAGAGAGGCCAAGGTGCAGTAAATGTGAAAAGCAATCTGAAGGAATTTGATAAGTTAGTGGTAATAGTAAATACTTTTTTCGACCCGAGTCTCGAAGATCTCGACGGATACCTCTTACCTTTGGGACGACTCAGCAAAATCGCCTAACAATCATGACCACGCTTAAACTTTCAACAAAAAAAAAATCTTAAGACTGATTTGCATGAAATTCGGCAGAGAATATGCTTCACTCTAGGATTTTCCTCCCAGGTGTTGCCACTTTTATCGATTAACAGGGCTGCCACCTATCTCTTTTTTTTAATATTGCGCAAGATACGCCAATATGGGTACAAATGAAAGATATTTTCGGCAGCATACCTACTAAGAAATTTTCAGGCAAGGTTGCCACTTAGGGTTGCCACCTAACTGCATTTGACTTATTCCTTCGTATATCGACTACTATCTCGGAAATCTATTGATCGATTTGGATAAAATTGCAAATGCAAACTTCAAGGTTTTGTGCTTAATAGTATGCTTAATAGTATGCTGAATCCCACAACTCATCATCATCATTTATTGGCGCTTAACCGCCTAAGCGATTTTGGCCGTCGCCTATCAAAGCACGCCCACAACTGGGTATATACAATTCTGGTTAACATTTTCCTAGCTTTATTGTTTTCATTTTTGCCTTTATTGCATTACACGCGTGACATATTTAATTGGTTAACAAAGTTCGTAAGCAAAAGCAGCTTAACAAGCGAAAAATGCAAAAACGCTCACAGAAAAAAACTGAGAGAAAAATTGAAAACTGAAATGTACCAACAAAAAAGTAGTACCTGGATTATGTGAGCAGCGCCACAACGCTACAATAGTGCAAATCATATACACCTATACACACTACTTACATGAATAAATGTGTGAGAATGTGAGCAAGGCTCCGGCAAGAAAAAAAAATCACCCATTAAGTGAAAAAAATGCTCAACGACGTCACAGTGAATTTGTTGCATATCAATAGAGTGTAAAATGCTTGCAAATGCATGAAACAGGAAAACTATGGATAACATCAGCACAGAATATTTTACATACCCATGCTCACACGCACACAAACATGTGAACACTTTTGTGACACTTGCTTACTTGTATCCTAATATAAAAAAAAACTCACATCCGCCCACAAGTTGTATGAGCAAAACTGCTTAAGCTAACAAACTGGCCATTGGTGTAGATAAGCGCTTCTATCGTTATGCATATGTGCATGTGTAAGTGTGTAATTGTATGTGTGGGTTGTGGTGTAAATTTACTCAATGAATGCCAGTAGCAATCTTTATATTTTCTTTCCTACTTCATTCGCTACTTTTATTGCCTCACTCGAATGGCAGCTACCTGCTGCTTGCTGTTTAAAAGGAATGTTAAAGGTAAGAGCAGCAAGGGCAACAACAACAAAAAAAAAAAACAATATCAATAAGCATTCTAGTAGAGCAACTGAACGAAATGTTGCTCTAGGGACGACAGGTTGCATAAATATGACGCCAAATGTCACAAACCCTGATGATACAAATTTTACATCATTTACTTATAAATCTTGCTCACGAAGTGATCCTACATCTCGCAGTTTGTCTCAAAATCAATCCTATTGAGAAAAAACGCCACATCACCAAGTAAATTATCTGTAAAATATAACTGATAGCATATCACCTGCTGCTCACAGTGGCTCATGATTTCCTGAAAACCCGACACAAGAGAGAATTGTGATGAGCAAAATATCACATCACGTGATGATCAAAATGTCACACCATTAACCACAACTTGGGCTCACCAGATGATGCGACAACTGGGATTTTGTGTCAAAATTAATCCTAGTGACACAAATTTCACATTACTTGTCGAATTCTAAGCACCAGGTGCTCATAAAAGATAGCTGGTGGCGTATCACTTGGTGAGCAGAATGACATGATTTCCTGCCAATCCGACGTAGAAGCGATTTCTGATGAAAAAATATCACATCACGTGATGATCAAAATCAAAGTGTCATAAAATTAACCACAAGTCGGGCTCACCAGATGATGCGACAACTGGGATTTTGTCTCAAAATTAATCCTGGTGACACAAATTTCACATTACTTGTCGAATTCTAAGCACCAGGTGCTCATAAAAGATAGCTGATGGCGTATCACCTGGTGAGCAAAATGTCACATGATTTGTGTGCAAATCTCAAACTGAATACTGAGCACCAGGTACCCTCTTTAACATCAAGCAGTGGTTTCATCAGCTTAACAGCAGAAACAAAGTGTCGCCATCAGTTGTTTGTTGACATTTTTCAGCAACCTATTGTACCTTCAAGAGTAGTATATGCAACTACAATTTTTATTTGAATTTCCTGCTGGTTTGACTTTTAGTTTTGTCACAGGCAACTGCTCATGGCTTTTTATGTAGCGGAAGGGAAAATAAAAATCAAAATTTTTAGCCATTTTTTGGAGTCCGACGAAAGTGTAAACGTACATAAACATTTTTTTCTAGTGAACGCACAAGTAAAAATGTGGTTGGGCAATGGCGCAATTTTTCATGCGTTGTTGCTTTAGCGCAGCGGGTTTTCTTCACTAAAATTTGCAGCGTATTTTTACAGTACTTCGGTCAGGAAAACTGTTTGGTATCCTTAGGGTCAGTAATAAATACATTCAAATACTTTATGCAAATATTAGCGCAATACCACAACGCATCATCACGTTACCCCAGCCGTTTGCATTGCACCTATGCCTCAGCAAGCACAAGTTCTCGCTGCATATATTTAGGATGAGAAATATGCTTTCCGTTGCATTTTTATTTTGCCTTCACTTATTTATGCCGTAACATTTTTTTATTAAATAAAACAAATTCACTTTACATACGGTTTCCTCTTTTTAATGCTTTCTTATTTATAGTTTATGTTTTGGTTTTCCTTTTTCTTTTGCTTCAGCGAACTATTCCATGCCAAGGTCAATGCGTTAATTGGTGAATCTGTGGAGAAAAATATTTGTTTACTCTTCCACTTCTTTTCATTTAATTTAGCGCGATGCTTGCAGGTTTCGTTTTGTTAATAATTTTTTAACTTTGACTGCAATGAAAATATGCATTATAAAGTTAAAAATAAAATAAATAAAGTTAAAAATAAAATATATTACTGGCTGAACAACAGCATTGAATTTTTGAGGAATTTTTTAAAGTAAGTTAATTAATCCAGGGCTGGCTGTCGTAAGAGGCGACTAAAATCCAACGAAATGGTTCCTAAGACAGTCGGCTTGTACCACAAGGTGCTATTCAACGGAACGTGCCGGATTCCTATCCGGCAAAGGACTGTCAACATCAGTACAACCCTGTCTGGAGTGTCGTGTAACTTTTTATAAGTGGATCTTCCGACTAGACAGGGCGAAGTAATGCTAAAACAACAACAACAACAACAACAACAACTAGAGATTGAGCGGTATAGAAAATTTGATAGATTAGAAGAAGTGGGAAAAGGGATAGAGATAGAGGTTGGCATAAGGATTAAAATAGAGATAGGGATAGAAAGATAGGGATAGATATATGTAACTAAATGTAAAGAGCCAGAGACAGAGAGATGTAGGTACTGATAGCGATAATGATAGAGAGAGGCAGAAGTAAAAAAGAGAGAGACAGAGACAGAAGCAAAAATAAGACATAGAGAAAGAATTAAAAAATATATAGAGAGAGAAGCAAAAGAGAGAAAGAGAGAGGGATAGAATTAAAAAGGAGAGAAAGGGAGAGAGAGACAGAAGCAAAAGAGAGAGAGATAGAAGTAAAAAAGGAGATAGAGAGACAGAAGTAAAAAATTAGATAAAGAGAGCGAATTAAAAAGAGAGAGAAAGAAACAGAAGTAAAAAATTTGATGAAGAGAGCGAATTAAAAAGAGAGAGAAAGAAACCGAAGTAAAAAATTAGATGAAGAGAGCGAATTAAAAAGAGAGAGAAGGAAACAGAAGTAAAAAAAGAGATAAAGAGAGCGAATTAAAAATAGAGAGAAAGAAACAGAAGTAAACAGAGAGAGATAAAGAGACGAAAGTAAAAGAAGAGGGAGAGAGAGAGAACTAAAAATTGAGAGAGACAGGCAGAAGTAAGAAACGAGAAAAAGAGACAGAAGTAAAAATAGAGAGAGGGAGACAGAAGAAAAAAATGTGACAAAGAGAGTGAATAAAAAAAGAGAGAAAAAGAAACAAAGGTAAAAAGGAGAGAGATACAGAAGCAAAAAAAGATAGAGAGAGACAGAATTAAAAAGAGACAGAGGGACAGAAGTGAAAACTGAAATAAAGAGAGTGGATTAAAAAAGGGAGAGAAAGAAACAAAAGTTAAAAAGAGAGAGGGAGAGAGAGATATACAGGGAGATAGGGAGAGATGGCGAGAGACAGATAGCGAGAGGGAGAGAAAGAGAGTGATGTAAAGGAGAGAGAAAGAGAGGCACAAGAAAGAGAGTGACAGCAGTAAAGAGAGAAAGGGAGACAGATATAAAAAAGAGAGAGCGATACCGAAAAAAAAAAAGAGAGATACCCAGATAGACCTAGAGAAAAGAAATAGAAAATAGTATTCGAGTTCGAGACTGAAAAAATAGGGATAAAGAAAGATAAGGGGTAACGATAATAGTTGATATTTAAATAGATATAGAGATTGAGATAAGACATACCAGAACGGATGCAAAATTTTTACTATAAAGACAACTATGCACAAAGCAGACATTGATTAATTCCTGATTTTTTTCTTATAAAAACTTATGTACCGCTCTAGGTCAAGAATGTGTATATACTCAGCTGTAGCTAAGTAAATAATCAACAATATTACTTTCCTCAAACCCACAATGAAGTGACAACAAGCAACTAAATGAGATTGAATCCAGAGCCAAATAACAATGAAAACATAAAGAAAAAGCGAAAATTGTATGAATTGTTAGAATATAACAAAGCAGTCTAGAGAATGCGACAATAAATTGCGTACACGATTTGCACTATATAAGGGATATATAGTATACCCAGTAGTAGGTTCTTATGTATGTATACTGTAGAGGAAAACTTTTTATTTTTCACTTCAGGGTATCTACTCACATTGCATGAGCTAGTAAACATCCAGGCAAGAATAATCATAAACAATAACAATGACACACAATTGTTGCACTTCGTTTGCCTCATTTGTACGAGATTGTTTGTGGCACAAGTAGCATGCTGGATACGCACGTGTTGCACTGGTTGTGCTGTTGCAGCATAGCATGTTGCAAGTTGTTTTGAAAATTTTGTTTAGAAATTGCTTTTCGCATTGTTATTGTTATCATTTCTAGCTAAACGCTTTATCTGGGAACGACAAGGTTTCACTAACCACAATTTCTTCAAAGCCAATTTGTTGTTCTAAGCGAGTATGCACTGATTTGTTTGCTTGCAATATCTACTGCTATGTATGAATGAGTATAAATAAGTCCATAAGCGTGTTAGATAGGGACCAAAAAACCAAATTTTATGTGTCTGGGGGAAAGGTTGATGAAAAGAAATAGAGAGACGGAGTGATATAGATATTTAAAAGAGAAAAAGTTGATTTTATTTTATTTATTATTTTTTTTGTTTTTATATTTAAGCTTATTTTTTTAAATTTAATTTATTTTTTTTTATTTAAAATTTTTATTTTATTTTTATTTTTTTTTTATTATTTAATTTTTTATTTTTTTTTAATTTTTTTTTTTTAGTTTATTGTATTTTACTTTATTTTTTTTCAATTTATTTTATTTTATTTTTTCTTTACTTTATTTTAGTTTATTTTATTCAATTTTATTTTATTTTATTTTATACTATTTTATTTTAAATTATTTTATATTGTTTTCTTTTACTATTATTATTTTATTTTGTTTTATTTAATTTTACTTAAATTTTTTTTTAATTTAGTCTATTTTTTTATTTTAAATTTTTTAAATTTTTAAATTTTTTTATTTTATAATTTTTTTATTTTTTTTTTAATTTTATTTCATTGTATTTTACTTAATTTTTTTTTTAATTTTATTTTATTTTTAATTACTTTAATTAATTTTATTTTATTCACTTATTGTTTTTATTTTATTTTATTTCATTTTTTTTATTTTTTTTTTATTCACTCTAATTTATTTTATTTATATTTTTCATTTTATTTTATTATTTTATTTTATTTTTATTTTATTTTATTTTATTTTATTTTATTTTATTTTATTTTATTTTATTTTATTTTATTTTATTTTATTTTATTTTATTTTATTTTATATTTATACCTTTCATGAACATGAAATGGTATTATAACTTTGGTCCGATGTTTGTAAATATGAGAAGAAGAAGAGATAGACCCATCAATAAGTATACCGAAATGATCAGGATGACGAGATGAGTTGATTTAGCCATGTCCGTCTGTCCGTCTGTCCGTCTGTCTGTCTGTCTGTCTGTCTGTTTGAACGCAAACTAGTCCCTCAGTTTTTGAGAGATTTGGCTGAAATTTGGTATGCGGCCACCATTTTCCAATATAGGAATCATTTGTCGGAACCAGTAAGATCGGACCAATATAACATATACATAGCTCCCATACAACCGATTATTCCGATAAACGGATTTTGGGCTATAACTCCTGTAATTAAACACGAAGGAACGTGAAATTTTATAAGTGTTGCTATTTTTATATGTGAAATAGCGATGCTGAAAATCATAGAGATGGGATAAATATTTCACATAGCTCCCATACAATCGATTATTCCGATAAACGGATTTTGGGCTATAACTCCTGTAATTAAACACGTAGGAACGTGAAATTTTGTAAGTATTGCTATTTTTATATGTGAAATATCGATGTTGAAACTCATAGAGATGGGATAAATATTTCACATAGCTCCCATACAATCGATTATTCCGATAAACGGATTTTGGGCTATAACTCCTGTAATTAAACACGTAGGAACGTGAAATTTTGGACGTATTGCTATTTTTATATGTGAAATATCGATGTTGAAAATCATCGAGATTGGATAAATATTTCACATAGCCCCCATACAATCGATTGTTCCGATAAACGGATTTTGGTAGATAACTCCTGTAATTATATAGGTAGGAAGTGAAATTTTGGAAGTATCGCTATTTTTATATGCGAAATATCGATGTTGAAAATCATTGAGATGGCGTAAATATTTCACATAGCTCCCATACAATCGATTATTCCGATAAGCGGATTTTGGGCTATAAGTCCTGTAATTAAACACATAGGAACGCGAAATTTTGGAAGCATCGCTATTTTTATATGTAAAATATCGATGTTGAAAATCATTGAAATGGGATAAATATTACACATAGCCCCCATACAATCGATTGTTCCGATAAACGGATTTTGGTAGATAACTCCTGTAATTATATCGGTAGGAACGTGAAATTTCGTAAATGTTGCTATTTTAGAATGTGGAATGACGATGTTAAAAATCAATGAGATTGGACCGTATGAGCTAAAGTTTCGGTATGAGCTAAAGTTAAATTCACACAGGCTGTACTGGGGATCAAACAGTGAAAATCGTGACGCTTATTCATGAAAGGTATTTAGCCTTCGGCACAGCCGAAGACAGCTTTCCTTACTTGTTTTTTATTTTATTTTATTTTATTTTATTTTATTTTATTTCATTTTAATTTACTTTAGTTTATTTTATTTTATTTTATTTTACTTTATTTTATTTTATATTATTTTAATTTATTTTATTTTCTTATTTTATTGACTTTGATACTGTCTAAAATATATTATACACATTATGGTATTATTATTCTGCTTTTAAGCAAATGCTTAGTTACAAGTTCTCGCTCACACGCGCAAACATATACACCACCACTATATATACCTTTGTTCTACACATTTGTTGAAACATAAATCTAGCGCCCTTCTTGTCACTTTCTCTTGTCTGCTCACTTAAACTGTGGTTGTTCTTGCCGCCGATTAGCGTTAATATGTTATTGTATGCTTGCTACATGTTGCATGTGGCACAGCTGGTGTAGCGAAATTGAAATTTTGTACATAGAACGGGCAACAGACTTGCAAAAACATATAACTATTGTTCATGCAAGTGAGTGTGGTTGCGAGTATGTGTGGGATAAATATGAGTTATATCCTATTAAAAGGCATTCAACTTGATAATATTTACATACAATTTCGGCAAAGCTGCAACATTACATTGTACTTAATAATGCTGTAACATAATGCTGACTTAATAATGCTACAATGACAATATTCAAACCTTGTGCTGTATACATGTGCTTTAAGATCTATGTATGTACATATTTCAAACCACTGGTATGAGGACGGTATTTATAGGTAAATCCATAATCATCATAACGAAATTCAGTTGATTATGCCTAACAATTCTAAAAGTTGGAATCGTAGATAGCTCTTTTTCGCTATTGGCGAGTGTGATTAATTTATTCCAGTATATTAATATATCGTTATCCTTTTTCAAAATAATGTTTCTTCGAATTAAATAATCCACAAAAACAATTACTTTTTATTTGTACAATTTTTGGAATTTATTTTCTACTTATTCACTTTCTAATCCTTTTTCTCACTAATAAAACGTTCATCAATATACAATGATTTGACCAAAAATTGCTTTTTACATTGACCTGGAAATTGGCTTAAATGCTTAATTGTTCAGGCGCTAAACCGCATTAGAGAAAACACACATCCCCACCTACAGACAAATGGATATGAATATGAATACGAAAAAGAAAGAAGAGTTGAATGTAAGTGAACTTTAATAGCTAGAAATATATATAAGAGTGTCTCATTTTTAAGCGAGTATTTTTTTCGTGGTCCTTCCTGAAAATTAAAATTTTCATACCACGGCCGGTGAACGGCAAAAAATTTAACTTATATCTAGAACATATCCTAGTCATATAAATAGACAGCGATCTACAAAAAAACTGCCATTAGATTTTATGAAGGAACTTGTCTGTCGACAGTGCACAAAGTGGTCCGCAACTGGTCCATAAGTGGTCCGAAAGTGACACAAAGTGGTTTCAACTGAACCGAAAGTAGCCAGTATGAGTGACCCAAAAATAAAACAAAGTGGTCCGAAAGTAGTCCATAAGTGGTCTGAAAGTGGCACAAAGTGGTCCGCAACTGGTCCGAAAGTGGTCCATAAGTGGTCCGTGAGTGTTCCAAAGGTGGCACAAAGTGGTTCGAAAGTGACATAAAGTGGTCGTTTTGATTATTAATGTTTCCGACAGAGTCAACAGGGCAATTTTTTGTTCATCACACAATCAAAAAAAAAAATAACAATATAGTCTAAAAGAAACACCCTATACTATCCTTTACTTCATCACATATACAAGCATTGACTACAACTTAGGGATTTAATATCAACTAGAAATTTATGACAAACATTGGCAAGGGGCATGTGTCATAGAGGCATACATATATACACACAGTAGCATGAAACATGAAAGAAGATCAAACTACAGCTGAGCTGCAAAGTACAAAATGGAAAATTGACATTTGTCAAACGTTCTTCCCCACACACAGTTCCTCATAGCAAATTATACACAAGTTCTTGTAATGAAATATTGATTTGCAAAGAGTTTACGTTTGTATGTATGACTGTACACATGACTGACCACTCAATCACTCACAGCCAAAGTCATCAAGTTTTTATTTCACATAAACGCAAAAAACTACTGCAACTTAAATTAACTCTGTATCTACGGAGTATTGCTTAACTTTGTTGGCTCTTTCATATCATAGACAAAGTTTATTGGCGCCACGGTGACGTTAAGTATATTTATTGGAACGAACTTGGATTATAGGGTAAAGAGGATGGCATGTGTCACTGGTGACAAGTGATATTATTATCTTGTTACTCTTGGGGTATATCTCGATTTACCTAATAGTCTTTCGAACTGTTTTCAAAGCCTGATGTACAACCTTAAAAAACCAAAAACACTCAAGACTACAACTTTAAGTACTCATTTATTGTATAGTCATCCATGGCATACACCGAACTCACCTTCTTCCCACTCCATCTCTGCTTAAATATGCATATTGTAGCCATTTTTTAAATAATTAACATTTATCATAATTAAAAGACAATTCCACTGCAGTCATGGCAAATGTTTGTATGTGTTTGACAATGCCGTTGTACTTGGCGTTATTGCTTTACATGCCATAAACAAAAATAAAAGCCCACAACTAATCGATTTGTTTGCATACATTTTTATTGAAGCACATAATAATGACTAGATAAATAACGCTATAAATAAGAGAAATATAGGTACGGCGGTCGGTGTTTTATAGTGGTTATGAGGTGGCAGAATAACATAAGTTCCATAGTTTTATTATATAACTTCAAAGAAAGGCTTCGGTTATTGAGAGAGTCAACTCTCGGCAGGGTCAGTCTACAAGAAAACTCTTTTAATAAAATTTTTTTTTGCATTTTTTTCCTTATTTATTATTATTATTATTATTTATTTTTTTATTCATTTTCTTTTTTATTCTATTTTATTTTATTTTATTTTATTTTATTTTATTTTATTTTATTTTATTTTATTTTATTTTATTTTATTTTATTTTATTTTATTTTATTTTATTTTATTTTATTTTATTTTATTTTATTTTATTTTATTTTATTTCATTTTATTTTATTTTATTTTATTTTATTTTATTTTATTTTATTTTATTTTATTTTATTTTATTTTATTTTATTTTATTTTATTTTATTTTATTTTATTTTATTTTATTTTATTTTATTTTATTTTATTTTATTTTATTTTATTTTATTTTATTTTATTTTATTTTATTTTATTTTATTTTTTTTTATTTAATTTTTTTTTCTTTACTTTATTTTATTTTATTTTATTTTATTTTATTTTCATTATATTTTATATTATGTTATTTTTTTTATTTTATTTTATTTTATTTTATTTTTTATTTTATTTTATTTTATTTTTATTTTATTTATTATTTATTATTTCTATTTTTCTATTTTATTTTATTCTTTGTTTTTTATTTTTCTATTTTATTTTATTTTTTATGTTTTTTTTCTTTTAACGTTATTTTATTCAAGATTATTTAATTTTTTTAATAAATTTTTTTTTTATATTTTTATTTTATTTTTAATCTTATTTTATTTTTTTAATGTAATTTTTATTTTTTTACTTTTTTATTTAATTTTTTTGTTTTTTTATTTTTTATTTTTTTAAATTTTATTTTCTTTATTTTTTCATGTTTTTATTTCATTTTGTTTCGTTTTATTTTATTTTTTCATTTTTTTTTTTCATTTTAAGTTATTTTTATATTTTTTTTTATTTTACGTTATTTTTTATCTTTTTTATTTTACTACATATTTAATTTTTTTAAACAAATTTTTTTTTTAGTTTTTTAAATTTTATTTATTCTTATATTTTTTTTATTTTTTTTTTTGTTTTTATTTGTTTATTATTATAATTTTTTTTGTAATTCTTTTTAATTTTACTTCATTTCACCCTTTTAATGTTACATGGGTTCTTGCCTTTACTTTGTCAATTTTTTTTTTCTCTACAGTCTTCATAAAAACAAATGCTAGTTTTTTGTTTTATTTTAATTTGCTTTATTTTATTTTATTTTATTAAATTTTTTTTTTTAATTTTTTTTATTTTTTTTTTAATTTTTTTATTTTTTTTTATTTTTTTTAATTTTATTTTTTATTTTTTTGTTTTTTTATTCTTTTTTATTTTCCGTTTTTCTATTTTATTTTACTTTTAATCTTTTTCATTTAACGTTATTTTATTTTACTTTGTTTTATTTTATTTTTTCTTTTATTTTATTCAAGATTATTTAATTTTTTATATTATTATTTATATTTTGATCTTATTTTAATTTTTTTAATGTAATTTTTTTTTTTTTTACTTTTTTTACTTAATTTTTTAATTTTTTTTTTTGTTTTTATTTCTTTATTTCTTCAAGTTTTTTATTTCATTTTATTTCGTTTTATTTTTTTTTCCTTTTTTTACGTTATTTTTTTTTTATTTTATTTTTTTTTTTATTTTACTACATATTTAATTTTTTTATTTTTATTTATTTTTTTTAGTTTTTTCAATTTTTTTACTTTATTTTTTTAATTGCATGTTTTTTTTCTGTTTTTATTTTTTTATTTTTTATTTTTTTTTATTTTAAATTTTTAAAATTTTTTTTATTTCATTTTTTTTTATTACTTTTTTTTAGAATTTTTTTTTTTAAATTGTACTTCATTTCACCATGTTTATGCTCCTTGTTAGATGGCTTCTTGGCTCTATTTTGTCAATTTTTTTTTTCGCTACCGTCTTCATAAAAACAAATGCTAGTTTTCATCAGGAATGCAAACCACTCCAAAAACCACTGTTATTCGGTTCAGTGGTTCGAACCACTTCCCGAAAATGTGGGTGGTCCGGTTCAAAGGTTGAAAACTCGCTTTGGTTGGGTTCAAAAATCAGTTCGGTGCAAAACCGGTTTGCATCCCTGATTTTCACCACTTTCATGTACCGCATCATCACTTTTGTATACCGTTTGCTACGCAGTAGGAGAAGTGAGCATGAGTAGTAATCAATGTCCATAATTATTCTTTGGGCAAGCGCTAAGTGACTGAGCGAAAAGCAAATATGTGTGCGCTAGTTAATATGTGTGATTTGCATGTACATATGTATGTATGTGTGCAAAGTCATATTTGCATAGACCTTGGTAAACGCGTACTCACTCAACATGACGTGCATAATATAGCCTTTGGGAGAAAGCGCAAGCAAAGTGGACGCATATAATGATAATACGGCTGGGAGCATATTTTGTAAAGCTCAATAGATGGTGAGTGGGAATAAATGGGGGAAGCTAAGTGGAAAAAGTAATAAGTGCAATATGCGGCGCTAGCGTTAGCTAAAGGCGAATGACATGAGGGTGGTACATATTTTGTTTCTTTCGGAAGCTCAAATACTGAATATGAACTATCGCTTTTTGAATGGGCTTGGATCTCAAAGCGCTCAAAGACATTTTTCAAAACTTTTTTCTTAAACTTTTTTTAACAATTTTGTTTTACTTTCTAAAAAAATACCCTACAAACGAAGCACCCTAATGCATATACAATGACGTCGGAAACTCATGAAAACTACAGCCAAACAACTGCAACAATAATAAATGTAGTAAAATCATACAACTTTATTCCTGAGTATTAACAATAATCCAACTTAGCGCTAAAACATCGAGAATTAAGTCAGAAATCGATGAAATTCTCGTTGAAAAGGCAATTAACTGCTCACATGGGAGGTCCTGACATACACTCACGAAACTGCTACATAAAAACTAATGGAAATGTGTGCATTTATTTGTGCTGCGTGCATGCGTGTGTGTGTGTGTGTGCGCGGATGTTTGCAGAATGGCGTTAGTAAATTGATCTTTGGTCAGCTACGGGGCAAGTGTTATGCACGCAGCATAACAAATTTTGCCATTGAATGGGTAATTGAGTGCCACTGGGCGTATACGTAATGGCAACTTAATTTTTATGCTCATGAGAGAATTAGCTAACAAAATATGCTCTAATTAAAGTAAAGCAAACATTTGTGATTTTTTCTAACATAATATGATAGCTAACATATTATGATAGTACAGTCAAGGGAGAGAAGCTGAATAAAAGGCCTGAAGGAGAACTGTTGCTTGTGGGAATCCCAATCACATTTGATTTTTTTAGTACATAGTAAGAGTAGTAAATTCATCACCTTACTTTATTCACTACCTAAGTACTAAAAATTTACTCGAATGGAATTTAAAAATGTCATAATTGGTACTAAAATACTCAGTCCACATTTCAAACTTTGAAGGGTACTACTTTTACCACAATTTTGTAAAAGTACTAAAAAACATATATTCATCACCTTCTTTTTTCACTACTAAAAATGTACTTGAATGGAATTTAAAAATGTTATAAGTGGTACTAAAATGCTTAGTCCACATTTCAAACTTGAAAATTATTACTTTTTCGCCAATTTTGTAAAAGTACTAAAAATAATAAATTTATCACCTTACTTTTTTCACTACCTTAGTACTAAAAATTTACTTAAATCGATTTTAAAAATGCTATAAATGGCACTAAAATTCTCTGTCCACATTTCAAACTTTAAAAAGTATTACTTTTTCCTCAATTTCGTAAAAGTACTAAAAAAGAATAAATCACCTTACTTTTTCTCACTACCTTAGTACTAAAAATTTACTTAAATCGAATTTAAAAATGCTATAAATGGTACTACTTTTTCCACAATTTTGTAAAAGTACCAAAAAAGAATAAATTCACCACCTTACTTTTTCACTACCTTAGTTCTAAAAATTTACTTGAGTGGAATTTAAAAATGTTATAAGTGGTACTAAAATGCTTAGTCCACATTTCAAACTTGAAAAGTATTACTTTTTCCCCAATTTTGTAAAAGTACTAAAAAAGAATAAACTCTTCTCCTCACTTTTTACAATACCTTAGTACTAAAAATTTACTTGACTCGAATTTGAAAATGTTATAAATGGTACTAAACTTTAAAAAGTATTTTTCCCCAATTTTGTAAAAGTACTAAGTGGTACTAAAATGCTTAGTCCATATTTTACACTTGAAAAGTATTACTTTTTCCCCAATTTTGTAAAAGTTTTAAAAAAGAATACATTTTTACAATAACTTAGTACTAAAAATTTAATTTAATCGAATTTAAAAACGGTAAAAATGGTACCAAAATACTCAGGCCACATTTCAAGCTTTTTCCACAATTTCATAAAAGTACTAAAAAATGATAAATTCACTACCTTCCTTTTTACATTACCTTAGTACTAAAAATTCTCAGTCCACATTTCAAACTTTAAAAAGTATTACTCTCCCCCAATTTCGTAAAAGTACTAAAAAAAATAATTCACAACCTTTCTTTGTTCACTACGATTTCTGTCCCACCTACATACATACTTAATTTGCACCACATGCGTAACTTAATCACTAAATCTGTGCGTGCCTGAGCAGCAAAAATGCGCCCCGTGCAGTACCCACGTGGAAAGCTATAAAAATGTAATAAACTCACATTGAATTGATGAATATGTGGGCATTATATCGCTCGAGGAACTTGTGGGAGCAATTCAGAATGAATTACTTTTCTTTCAATTTTGAAGGACAGAGAAGAGCAAGAATTGAATGGTTTTTGTTGGAAAATTATGTAATAAACGCAAGCATTATCTGTTTTGAGTGAATTCACACAAAATAATGTATGAGGGATGTTTTAGTACTGCCACTAGAGATTGTAGCAAGGCTTTTTCTGGTTCGCTCTAGCACAATAACGTTAGTATGTCATTTTTTGGAACAAAAAACCGTTCGAAGTTAGAAATACTAAAGTTTTTAAAGTATTAAATATTTTTAGTAAAAGCTTTATACAAAGTTTTGTACTACAACGTTGTACTAAAAATCTTCTAGACAAGACCTTGTATCAAATTAAGCCAAAAAATCATCTGTTAAATCGTGTACAATAAGCCTTGATGCTAATGGAAAAATTTCGAGAAAATCTCTTCTATGAAATTTTGTACTAAAATTACCTTTTAAATCAGTTTTTCGTACTTAATTAGTGCGGTCATTTTTATATTACTTTTATTTTTTTCGCTGAAAAGCTTAGCACAGTAGCTTACTAAAAATCTTTAAGAAAAATCCCTGTGTGAATTTTTGTACTAAAAATCTCTGTAAAATCAATTTTTTCGTATTGAACAGAAGTATTTAGTATATATATATTTTTTTATAATTACAGTACTAAAAAGTTGGAATCAGAAGTTTTTTATACCTTTCGTTACCAAAAACCTTTGCAAAATTCTTGGAGCAAATTTTGTACTAAAAAATCTTTTTTATTATCAGTTTTTTGTATTGAAAGCACTAAAAATGGTGTACTAAAACTTTGTACTTGTAAAATTTAAAATTAAGTAGTTAAAATTTTACAACAAAAATAAGGTACTTAAAATCTTGTACTAAAAATTTGTTACTAAAATAGTTCTATATCAAATTTTAAAAAATTTTGAACTTGGAATAAAAATTGGGTATTAAAAACTGAGGACCCTAGTTTGAGTACTAAATTTTGTACTAAAATTTGTTTTAAGAATTCTGTACTAAAAAGTATGTACTTGAAATTTTACAATAAAAACAAGTTACCTAAAATCTTGTACTTGTAATTTGTTTTAAGAATTTTTACTAAAAAATTATGTTGTCAAAATATTACAATAAAAATAAGTTACTTAAAATCTTGTACAAAAAATTGTGTACTAAAAAATTTGTAAATCAAATTTTACAAAATTATAGACTTGGAATTAAAATCGCGTAATAAAAATGAGGACCTAAGTTTGAGTACTAAAAAAAGTTCTAAAATTTTGTGCTAAAATTTTGTACTAAAATTTTGAGCTAAAAGTTATGCACTTAAAATATAGATTTTAAAAAGTATAGCTCCCGCTCCAGGGCCTGTTATTTGCCTGCTCAATATTTAGTACGCACACTGTACTAAAATAGTGATAAGCATACAAAATTATTATTTTTTTTAGCAAATTAACACCCCTACAACATTTCCAATTACGCGCACACTTTTTTTATACATTTGCTCATTTTCCACGCTTTAGCACCAAACACTTAACAAAATTTGCATTTGCCTTAGCGTGGCAATTCAAATGTTAATAACTGACAATGTGACTCTTTTAACAAAACACAACTTTAACAACCAACATCACTCATACGCCATGACTGACCGCCATGTATGCCACGCCATATGCTCTGTTTGCTTGAGCACTTAACATCGGTCGCACGATTGTTATGTGCGGTGAAGCAAAAATAACAACAACAACGGCTGTATATGTAAACATTAAATCGCTGCATTTAAGTGCTATGGCTGAGTTACGAGCGGACAACCATTTGCATGCTTGGGAGCAAAGGAAAGAGGTGCTTGTGATATATGTATAAAGAAAACTACTAAAGAGAGAAAATTTGGTTTGTGCAACAGCTGTAGCAAATTACAACTTTATTGCTTGAATACGTATAAGCGTTGTGTTGTATGAGCGAATATTCTGATAGCCGAGCGACATACTGCATGCATGTATGTATGTGTGTGTGTGCCAGCATGCGCTTAAGCACTTATAAGAATGCGCAAAGTTCAAACGATAAAATGATTTATTGGTGTATGTGGCGCGGTAAATGAACAAGCAGAAAAATTACATGCATGTTTTATTTACATATATATATTTACATATATATTTATAAGTAAGCCCTACCTCGCTCATTGCTCACAAAATCAATATAAGCAAATAAATGTAATAAATGATTGATGGCGTTAGGTATGTATAAATATACGCGACTCATATAGAGACATGTTAAGTGCAAGTGAAAATGTTGTATTTGTATGCATATCAACATATATGGCTGTAGTAGCTTTTTGTTGGCCCGCCACTTGTTAGTTACTATGTCATGTTATGACATGTCGCTTCTACAGCTGTTACCATAGTCTGACAGTAATTTGTGTTGCATTTGCATATTAGTGATTGTTACCAGGACATGTAAGCGGGAGGAAAGGGAGTTTGTGTGTGAGCTGATTGGAGTGCATTATATCAACAAAAAAGAAGCTCAATGCATTTAAAATGCTTTTGTATAGTGTAAGTGTCGAAGTATAATGTAAAAATTTTCTTATATGAAGCTGAAAAATTGAGAAAAAAAAACGAACACAAAACTTTGTTAGAACCCTCAAATGTTGTTGTTGTTAACAGCAAAAACATTCCCCGAAGGTTTTGGGGAGTGATGCCGAAATTTACAGTCCTTGTCCGGATTTTAACTCGATACTCTGCGGTACTCCCTTGCGCTACTGCCCGACGGTCGTGCTTGCGATTTGGTATGACCAGTGGAACCTTCTAGGTCATTTCGTCCCTCCATACGTGAGAAAGGAGAAGATGGGTAATAAGAGGTGAGAGGCATCATATCCGTAGATGAACCATCGAGTTAGCACGTTATTACCTATGTGCATATTACCCGTTATGCCTACCTCGGGCATATTCTAAACCCCTAACCCACAGCGGACTTGTTAGTACCCTAAAATAGTTCGAATGTCATCAGAATCGTCTACCTAAAATTTAAGCCTTCTACCGTTTCAAATGCTTTCCCAACTAACACGTTTAGTAGCTACAACGTAGCCTCGACTAATTGTGTGACTTTAAAGTTTTTGTGCTATATTATATTTAATAGCACTCCCTTTTATTTAGCAGCTAACAACTTCAAAGTAGTATTTCTATTTCAAATCCACTTCAGAGTAATTACAACTTAATGAAAGTAATGTTAACTGGCAATTTGGAACTTTAAAGTAATAATTACTTTAAAATTGATCTCTTAACTTAGTGAGTACCTTAAATTAGTTTTAATGAAATCAGATTAGTCTAATTAATTTCGAATCTCTAGTTTTCTAGTTCCATGAAAATTTTGAATCCCTTCACCACTTGCAACTCTAGTAGCTGTAACGTAACCTATTTAGTGACTTTAAAGTTATTGTCACATATTCTATTAAACATAGAGCACGCGCTATTTTGCGGAGTAGTTTTTTCCTTAAAAAAAACTCCAGAGTAACAAAAACTTGACAAAAGTGATGACAACTGACTATTTGGAACTTTAAAGTAATATTTACTAAAAAGCGCTAAAACGCTTTCTCAACTAGCAAATGTATTAACTGGAATGTTACCTTGACTAATTTTCTGCCTTTAAAGTATTCACCTTTTATTTAGCGGCTAACAACTTCAAAGTAGTATTTCTATTTCAAATCCACTTCAGAATAATTACAACTTAAGGAAAGTAATGATAACTGACAATTTGCAACTTTAAAGGAAAAATTACTTTAAAATTGATCTCCTTACTTATTTTTTCCTTTAAAAAACTCCAGAGTAACTACAACTTGACAAAAGTGATGACAACTGAATATTTGGAACTTTAAAGTAATATTTACTACAAAATTACGAATAACCCCAATTTTTCCGATTGGAATCACGTTCGTCTAATCAAGCCTTACTACTACCGCATCATTATCCCTACCTCGACCCATTAAAAAGCTTTCTTAACTAGCAAATGTAGTAGCTGAAACGTAACCTCAACTAATTTTGTGACTTTAAAGTTTTTGTGTCGTATTATACTAAATTTAGAGTATTCTCTAGTTATTTAAAGATAAATAATTTGGAAGTAGTAGTACTATTACAAATTCACTTCAGAGTAATTACAACTTGACGAAGGTGATAATAACTAACAATTTGGAACTTATAAGTAATATTTACTAAACAATTGCTTCCATTACTTGGTAAGTACCCTCAGCAAGTTCGAATGGAGTCAGATAAGTCCAATCTAATCTTTAATCACTTTAAAGCGGCCACTAGTGGTCGTAGTTACAGCGCAGGTATCAAATATTACTCAAAAAAAGTAATTTTTACCTAAAAGTCGAAAATGTTGTGACTTCTGTTTTAAATGTACTACCTTAAGCTTGCCGTCGACGTGTTTTTCTACTTTGATGCTAATGGAGACTTCGAAGCCGGCTCGGATTGTACAAGAAAATCATCAGAAATCTACATTAGGTCGGGGTTGTTCAAAGTTTTGCAATATTTAATTTTCTCTTCAATTAAGTACAAAGAATATTTAATTTAATTTACTAACAATTCTACAGCTGAGCACATTGCTACTAAAAAATGTTCTAAAAATAAATTGCACATAACCGTCTACTAGGTTCATTAAAATGCTTTATATAATCACTTAAAGCAAACAAAAAATGTCTCAAGCAGGCGAAATAGCTACTTAGATAACTACTCGCACAAGTTGATTGCTACCATGAGTGCGGTTAACCATGTCGTATACTTAACATAAACGTTGAATTCTTTGTAAGTGAATCTTTTCACCAAAGTGCGATGTAGTAAAGTGAGAGCAAAAATCGTACTGTGCGGAAGAGATGTGGGTAGAGGAATTCAATTAAATAAGATTAAAATACTCGTAAAGCGTTGGCGAGTCAAAAGCCCGGATATTAGACAGTACCAAAAATTAATGGAAAAAATTGAGGTTCGAAATTTGATATGCATACCCTCTATAACGGTGCATTTTAGCCTAAATAACATGTGAGCTTATAATAAGTTCGCAAAAAAGTCCTTTAAGGCTTCGAAAATTACACACTTTTAATATTTGACTCGTATTTAAAAGACTTTGCAAAAAATCTTCAACTTTGAATTTTTAAAAGGATAACAGGATTCTTTGCAGGAATATTAAAAAAAAGGTATTCACGATAAAAGGAAATTTGAATTTTTAAGGTATCTAAGCATATTGCGTAATAATATGTTTTCTAGCAAAAAGAATTGAGTACAACTTAAAATTTTGAAATTATAGTGCACTTTTTATAGGTCCTACACGGCGTATGAGCAACATTTTGATATTAATAATTTGCTAATCAGATACGACTTTTTTCTCATATAAAAATAGGTTCTAAGGTTAAGTTTTAATAACAGAGATGTGAGATATTAACACCAGTAAGCAGCTCATTAACATATTCTTGAGGTCAAGAAAAGAGGCAGTAAAATAAAATAAAAAGTACGTAATGAATGAGCGAAGGTTGACATAACGACAGCAGTGATGGTGGTAAGAGCGTTCGCTCCATACAAAAAAAAAGGTTAAAACCAAAACGCTGTAATTGAAATTTATTTTCTCAATGACCAAAAAAAACAGTTTTCAGCTTAATAAACAAACAAAAACACTAAAAAATGGGAGAAAAGAAGTGTAATTATTGCGTGCTGAGATAGTTAATATTAGCACAAGTCACCACTGCCTTGAGTTAAGGCTGCTAAAGAAACTTGCTTCTGTTTGCCAAACCCATTTTTTCTCACCTCTTCTTTGCAACATATTTTTTTATGATTATTTCCTTCTTCTTTTGCTAGTTATTGTTATTTAGTTAGTTAATTGCTATGTTGCTTATTGCACGCATTGTTCTAAGTATTTAACAATTACGCACTTTTACTGTTAATGCGTTAATTAGAACCTATGCAAGGCTGGTATTTTTCTATTGAATTTTGGCGCAATCACCATGGCGTATACGCAACCAATTAACTTTTGTACTAAACAAAGTGGTTAAGCGTGATGAGGTACACATAAGCTGTTTAGTTGGTTGATTAAGCAATCCGTTTTTATATTTGTCTTAATTGCTGTTTATTGTGGTGAAAATAAACCGCTTGTGATAGCTTAATTACTTCTGGGAAAATGTATGCACGTGAAGATGCCTTACAGGGGAGATACTCCTACATATTTAGTACTAAAACGTTTCGAATAATTGATAATACGATGTTCTTAAGCTGCTCACTAAATACTAAAAACGTTCACTAGAAAGTGTGCTGAAGCTTTGTACTAAAAACTTGTGGTACTAAAACTTTTTATATGAGTACTAAAAATACCAAATTAAATCTAAATATTAATAAATTAGTACTACAAGTTGTTGCAAACAACACACTGAATGTTTCTAAGTACCAAAATTGCAGTGAACGAATGTGTATGAAAAATGTACTAATTTTTTTTTTTTTGTGGTGTAGGAGTTCGAATTAAAACTAAAAATTGAACTCAAAAATTAGTTCAAAGATTTGGTGATACAATTTTTTTGATTTGAAAATCTGTCCCGCTAAAAATTTGACATCGAATTAGTTTTCAAAGTTTCACTATAAAGTGTAGTTAATCTTTGTGCTAAAAACTTGTACCATTTTTCTTTTTTGGTTCCCTGCAAATTTTTTGGTTTGTTTGAAAAGCAGTTCAGTTAAATTTTACATCGAATTAGTGCTAAAACTTTTACTACAAAGTGTACCTAAACTTTGTACTAAAAACTTGTGGTACTAAACCTTCTTATATGAGTACGAAAAATACTAAATTTAATTTTAATCTTAATCAATTAGTACTAAAAGTTGATGATAACAGCACATTAAATGTTTCAATGTACTAAAATTGTACTAAACTAATGAATATGCAAGAAAAAACAATTGTATGCAAAATGTGCTAAATATTTGACGTTGTAAGAGTACGAAACTAAAAGAAACAACGAACTTGTAATTAGTACTAAAAATCAAACGCCTTTTTTATGCAGGTAAGTACTATAATTTAGTACAAAATAATCTATGATGAGAATTTTATACAAAAACTTACCTAGTGTGTACTAAAAATCGTGACATTTCAAGTTAATCCGCAAAAGTACTCATATATTAGTACTAAATGGTTCTAATGTAAGCTAAACAAGTACTTACTTATTATATTTAAAAAAGTCTCGATTGTGATGGTAGTAGGAATTGAACTTGAATTAAAGATTTTCACAATCTTTCAGTTCACAGTTTCATGCAAAATAGATTGTTAAGGTATTTAAATTTTTCGATGAGCATCTGTACTAAAACAGTACTAAATACGTGAGAAGGACATATCAGCGTTTGCGTTTTGCTGTTAGAAAAACGAGCAAATTTTATGCGGAATTTTTATCAAACTCATTTTTCAGTATGTACTAAAAAATACCAAAAGTGTTCCAAAAATGCGTTGCAGTAATTTCGAACAGCAATATCATAACATATTAAACAAAAAATTTCTTAAACTTTTTAGCACATGAAAATACTTCACCTTATAAAGTATAGGAGTACTAAAACTTTCCGCGAAATTAACATTAAAAAAAATTTTTTTAGTGTAGAAAAATGTAAGACAAAACTAGTAAAAAAAATCGTACGACTTGGTAGAGCAGAAATTAGTACTAAAAATGTTTACTACGTAATCTATATTGAAGGCAGAGGTTAGTACTAAAATTTAGTAATAAATTATTACAATTGGTACAAAATTTATATAGTGTGTATATTTCTACGAGCGATATTCCAGTTTGTATTTTGCTGTGAGCAAAAGTAATCAATTTTATGCGGAATTTTAGTTAGTTTTTCAGTATGTACTAAAAATATACCAAAGTGTTCCCAAAAATGCATTGCCATAATTTCAAAAAGCAGTTCCTTAACTCGCTAAACAAAGTTTCCGAAACTTTGTTAACATAAAAACCTAAGCATAGTTTGTACCAAATTATTTATTAAAAGTGTACTAAAAGTGTACTAAATATATAGTAAGATGTTCCAGGGATGTATTTCAAATATTTTTATAATCAATTTCAAACTTTATTACCTTAAAAATTTTAACCTTTTCACAGTAATAAAACTGTACTTAAAATGTACTAAAACAATGTATTCACTCAGAAAAAAAACCGAATCCTGTTTGTAGATAAATTATTTATGGAAAATGGCATAAAAGTGTACTAAACGTTTTAAACATGTACTAAAATTGTACTAATTTTTTTGTGTACTAAAAACTATTACTAATATCAGTTTTAAAGTTATTCAAGCTATTATTTATTAAGTAAGTGCACTACATACTACCTAAATTTATATCATTACTAAACTCGTTCTTAAATATCCAATTAATGCTTTCAGTTTACAAAAGTAAAATAAAATTATAGTAAAGTGTTCCAGGGATTCATTTGAAATATTTTTGAAAGCAATTTTATAACGTGTACTAAACTTTTACGGATGTACTAAAAGTGTACTAAATTTTGTATGTACTAAAAATTATTACTTATATCAGTTTTAAAGTTATACACGATATCATTTATGAATTAAGTGCACTGCATTTAACCTAAATTTATAAATCTCTTTATGAAATGTGTACTAAACTCGTTCATAAATATTCATTAAATACTTTCTGTTTTCAAACTGAAAGGTATCATATTACTTTCAAGTTCGAAACTTCAATAAGCGTACAAAGCGTTTACTTATTCCTTAAGAAGTTTATCAATACAATACTTCAAAGTCTCAAAGCTGTAAAGGGATTCTCAATTTGGTTCGTTTTTCCACCTTTTACTTTGGGCTTGAATGAATTTTCGACCTATTTTTTTTTTTCTTTAACGTTTTCCTTAAGAATAGCTGATACAAAGCTTCATACGCGATTAGTGTTTTTGTTGCTGTAGCATATACAGCTCACCTTTTGTGGGTTCCACGACAGAAACAAAGACCTGAAAACACAAAAGAAGGAGCGAAAAAAAACCGAGTAGCAAATAGACAAAAACTTAAGTTTCAATTTTAGAAAAGTTTTAAATACAACAAACAGATTTCAGTGCTCAAACTTGTTTAGTTGTTATTGTAGTTGTTCTACGTCTGCTTCTTCTACCACACTTGCTGCTACTTAGTGCATCTAAAAAAGCGTAAAACTCTTGTGTTTTTTACTACAGGTGTCTAGGGGAGAATACAATTTACTTGAGCGAACTTGTTGCGCTAAACAAATAGTAAGGTAACAACAACAGCAACAATAATACGTAGCGCAACAACAACAATCTGCAAAAGTTAGCTACTTGTAGCATTCGTTTTGAAGTAGTTTGTAATTTAGTGAATTGGAAACAAAGAAAGTTAAGTAGCAAAGTGAAAGCGAAAGTGAAAGTAATGTGATAGCAAAAGAGATTGGCACTCAAGCGAAGTGAATTTAAGTAAAGAATAAATTGAAAATAAACACTTAAGCTAAAGTAAGTACTAGAGCATGTAATTAGATTTAGCAGAAGTACAAGAAAAGAAAAAAACAACAAAAAAAAAAAAAAAAAAAAAAACAAAGTGAACTTTCAAAGGAATTAGCGACCTACTCCGCTATATGCGGCACATTAACACTCACTTGGACTACACGGCGTATGAGTGACATTCTGACTAAACATAAAAGCAAATAATGTGCCCACAAAGGACAACAACAATATTTGTGGTAGGTAATAAACATGAGTACTTTTCACTCAGTGACAGCACCAATCACTTATGTGTGTGCAACATGCGTGCCGATGGTCTGTCCAAAAAAATAAAAATAAAAAAATGACATCTGGCCTTGCTGACTGCACGAAAATCCGAAAAAGCGATAAAATCAAATTTATTGCACAAATACAAACAGCATGTTGTTGTGGGCACTTATTGGCAATAAAAAAGGAGCATATATGCGCGTTCATGTAAGGCTGATAAATATATGCACTGACACATACTCACTTCCACCTAAATCCATGGAATCCATTGATTATTCGAAAATAATTGCTATGTAGCTTGACAATTACATTGAAAGCGTTGTTGCAACCATCAATGACAAATTCATTGATACAAAGTGACAAATGACAAGATAATATGACGAGACACCTCAAAAAAGGCGATCAGAACGAAAGCCATTAAGAGTAGACAAATAATATTATTCAAAAATATATGTACATGTGAATATTTAAATTAAATTAGGCAACGAGTTCCAGCAAAAAAATTTGCAAACAATGTCTACTAAAAAGGAGTTTGAGGTGTTTAGTACTAAATAAGACACAAAATACTCTTAAAATTTAAGGAAACCTTAAAAACGAGCTTCTTGAAACGCTCATAACACTTGGGTGGCACATTTTTGCTTAAAGCAGGTACTAAAAATTTGTACTAAAAATTTGTACTAAAAACAGCTACTAAAAATGTGTACTAAAAATTTGTACTAAAAATGGGTACTAAAAATTTGTACTAAAAACTTGTACTAAAATTAAATTACTAAAAATATACAAATAATCAAACAAAGACGAGCACAAAGCCTGCTAAAACGTAAATGAAACTTGAGTGGGGAATTTTTCAAAAACAAATATGTACTAAAATTGGTTTCTAAATTGTTGCACCTACGTAAGTATGCACCTCCAGTTTCTGTTTTTAGATCAAGAAGTTAGTTTTAACTGATTTTTTTTCTAAATTTTGTACATCAACATCTTTATTTAAAATGCTATAACTATCACAAAAGTTTTGTACTAAAAATCCGTAACAATTTTCGAATTTTTTTATCTTTTAATGCTAAAAAAATAAAAGAAGTTTTAGTAACCGAATCAGTACTATAAATATACACATAGTGAAGTATTTATTTTTCGGTTTAATTATAGAAACTGAAAGCTGCATACCAATAATTCTCTAAAAAAAATTGATAATATAAATTTTTAGTACTAAACGATTTCTTTAAAAATCTTAGTATTTAACAGACAACCAACCAATATTGGCATGGGATGTTAAATTCTGACCTGCTTAAATCAAGCTTAAGTTGTTTTAGGCTTCAGTACTAAAATTTGGTACTTTAAGCTTTGTTAAATAAATTTAGTACTAACATACAAAAAAGTATATGAAAAATGGTTCCAAGAACTGCTACAAAACTACAAACCCCGCTATGTACTAAAACTTAGTTGATAGATATATTGAAAGTTTGCGGCTTATATTATAAATTAACAAAATCGCCGCACTTTTTACTTTTAGGCCCGGTTTTGCAGGGCAAGTTTGAACTTCAGTGCGAGTTTAAACTTAGTTCAAACGGCCAAATAGTATGGGATAAACTCTAGTCAACATTGTGGTTTACAATTGCACTGAAAACCCGGGCCTTATAAAGCAGAACGGAAAGTGATTATTTAACAAATTTTAACTAGAAAAATTTAGTACTAAAAATGTGTACTAAACATTTTTTCTAAAAAGGAAAGTGAATATTTAACAAAATTAAACTTGAAAATTTATTACTAAAATGTGTACTAAATATTTGTACTAAAATTAAACCTACCATTAGTGTATTGGCGTAGAAAAAGCATAATTAAGAAGGAAAAAAACAATTAAAAAATAAAATATTAAACTTTTTGTACACTATTTAGTACTAAATATAATGAACTAAACTGCTTATACATTTATTTGTTGTTTGTTGTCTGTTGATGAACATTTGAAAAATATTACTACCCAAAATCGTGCATAACAATTAAGTAGACAAAAGAATTAAGTACATATCAAAAATGTGTACTAAAAATATGTACTGAATTCTCGTACTAAAAAGACTGCCCAAAAGCTTGCATAACAATTTTGGAGACAAAATAGAAATTTAAAATTAAGTACTAAAAATTTGTACTAAAAAATATGTACTAAACTTCCATACTTCAATCTCCCAAAAACTTGCATACAAATTTAGTAGACAAAATAGAAATTTAGAAATAAGTACTAAAAATGTGTACTAAAAATATGTACTAAATTCCACTACAAAATCGATTGTATTGAAAATATTTGTTTAATAATAATTTCTAAAGAGCGAGTAATACAAAAGAGTGTACTAATCTGCTGCATCTTTTTAAATCAATTTCTAACTGAAAGCGAATTCTTAAAGCTACTTTCAGATTGTTTCTAGTATGTATTCAACACGCTTCTACATTTTTTTAAGCTCATTTAATTTCGTTAAAAAGCAGACATAACTCAGCGTTCAATGAACTGTTAACAACCAATTCCAAAAGATTTACTAACATAACTTTTTTTACATAAATACATGGGCGCCACTCGCAATGCCACACATTCTTTTGTATGTACTTATGTGACATGATTTGACATAATATTTATTTGCTATGCGACAACTTTATGATACATAAATTTAAAAAAAACACAGGAATAATAAAAATATATCAAATACTCGTAAATAAATAAATCACGATCGTGATATGAGTATATAAGTAAGTGAATATATTTTTATGCGTGTATATATATATGTTTTGCCGAGGAAAGCTCTAGAGATATGAAAAAGGAAGTAAAGCAATAAATTTTACGCACATACATATGTAGGAGTATGTACATATATATAAAAAAATACCATAACTGAAATGTGGATGTGTCTGTACTATACTTTTATTTGATAAATTGTCTGCGTTAGACGAGCCAGCAAAAAAATTGTATTAAAATCGCAGGAAAAGCGTGACACGCAAGAGCTTTTGGTTGATGTGAAATATGTGAGGCGAAGGTAAAATGAAATGATTGTAGCAAGTTGCGTCGTTTGGTTGTTAATAAGCACTCTGTGGTATTTAATGTGTATTTAATGACATTAAAGGTTTTTGTTGTTGGGCAGAATTTTGTATTTTTTTTTTTGTAGCTCTTCATTAGTGTTTGTTGTTTCATGATTCGCTGACTATCTTGCTTGTCAATTGTTAACGCTTTAATGTGTTATCATTTAAAGACTTTACTTCAAGCTTATTTTCCGTGCAAAACTGTATTGAATAAGTTTTTTAGTACAAATCTTTATAAATATTTGTAATTTGTATACTTCCAGAAAAGGTATTTAAAAAAAATAGAGCGGCAATTTAGATCTTATTAGTTTCTCAAATATGATTAGAAATAATTAAAAATTCCTACATATTTAGTTTTATAAGTTTCCGTTTTTTTAGTACTAAAAAATTTCTGAAAATAGTGTACCTGAGAAAGATAGTATGTTTCTTCTACGCTGACTATCAAATGTACAGACCTGAGCTTCGTATTTTTTTTCTAAAATTGTTTTAACACGGATGTACAGCTTTAGAAAATAGTACTAAATTGCAAATACTATACAAATCCATACAAACTCTTCGTACTAAAATTTATACACAATACAAATTACTTGGCATAGGTTGCATTGCTATTATACAAATTTAGTACATAATGCAAATTGGTTCTAAAAATGATTTTTGAAGAGGAAACATTTATTTAGTACACAAATTTTATTGTACTAATTTTTCATACATTAAAATTATGTACTAAATTTTAAGAACATCTTATTTATTAATACAAAATTTTAGCACTAAACTGGTAATACTCTACTTTTAAGTACCTACCAATGCTTTCTACAAATAAAATATACTACTGAAATCATAGTTTGAATATAATAATACATAAATAGTATAGTTCAGAACTTAATAAGCAAAAAATTTAAGTCCTTTAGAATTGTGTACTAAATTTTTAATATACACTAAATTTGTATTTACTGTAAAACCGAAGAAAACTAGTTTACCAAAAAATTGAGAGTCATTTTTCTACCCGATCCATTACTTAAAATTTTAGTACTAAATGGTTATTGCAAATTTTTTAGTACTAAAATTAATTATTTTGTCCTGGAGAATGTAGTTAGCAGTTATAAAATGCTTACTAGGAAAGCTAGAACTTATATGTACTGAATAAAATTTTGTACTAAAAACATTATTTTTAGTTCAAAAATTTATGCAGCACAAAGTAGTATGTACTTTAAAACCGGGATCAGGTAAACTAGTTTACCAAAACATTGGCCGACATTTTTCATCCTGTTCCATTACTTAAAATTTTAGTACTAAATGGTTATTGCAAATTTTTTAAGTGCTAAAATTAATTATTTTGTCCTGGAGAATGTATTTAGCAGTTATAAAATGTAAAAATTTAGTACTAAGCTGTGCTACAAATTTTTAGTACTAAACTGTTCTTTCAGAAAAATTCAGTACTAAAAGCTCATTACTGGGATAAAACTGTTCTAAAAATGTATGTGTGTAGTTTAGTTCAAAATATTATATAGCACAAAAATTATAAAAACTAGATTCAATACTAAAAAAATTTAGTACTAAGCTGTGCTACAAATTTTTAGTACTAAACTGTTATTTAGAAAAGTGTCAGTACTAAAAGTTTATTACTGGAAAAACAATGTTCTAAAAATATATGTAGTTTACAAAACAGAATAAAAATAATATAGATTTTAACTAGTAGGAAAGTTAGTACTAAAAAATTGTATACTACATTATTTTGTACTAAAAACAGTTCTTATTAAAAACTTGAAATAATTTTTCTTTTGCGCAAATGTTTCTGCCAAAAATTTGTGAAATTATGTGTACTAAAAAAATATTGTACTAAAAACTTTTGTTCTAATTTTATATACTCTGCATTTAGCTGGAGTTTACCTAACTAAAAAAACACAAAAACTCTGCACTAAATTCAACAATAAGTCTTAATTTTCCTGAAAACCTCTCATGAAACAATTTTAGAGCTATCAACCTTCAGACCTCAAACGCAAATCTCTCAAACATCAGCAAAAAAAATCTTCCCGTCCAAGACCACAGTAAATGTTCAACTAAAAAATCTTTATTATTTCCCGCAAATCCCGCAAAGAAAAAATCCATAACAACAAATAGCTGAAACATGCACGGCACTGAAGAAAACGAAAACCGCCTTGAGCCCCTCAACACAACCCTAGCGAAATAACCTCAAGCAGCAAACGCATTAATGGGAAGCTGTAAAAAGGAAACAACGTTAACCATAGTGAAAAATTTGTTGGAAGAGAAAAAATCTGCTGCACTCAACAAAGCCAAGCGTGCAACACATTGCAAATGCGCCGCAGGTGAAGCATAGTGTTGATGAGAGAAGCAAAGCAAAAATTATGTGCAATGTAAGCAAAGGAATTGATCAGAAGATTGAGCAGCAGTAGCAGCAGCGGTAAGGCAGCGAATTAAAGAGAGTGTGGTGTGGGCGAGTATTGCGAAAATGTGGCAACTTTTGTAGCAAAAAAAAGCACAAATGAAAATTGAGCACAAAAAAGTCGGAAAACTGATTGTGTTGTTGGCAATTTGTTAGTGCTGATGCTGCTACTGTTGTTGCCGTTGCTGATTTCTGTTGTAGCTTACCACTTGCTGCTCAACATGTTATAGCATGTTTTTGCTGATTTTCGCACGATTGCATGTATTTTTCGAAAATGCATTAACCACTACGACGGAAGGAAACATATTGAAGGTTGTGTTTTCAGTAACGCTGCAGCAGCACTTCAAGCGATTACGACGCATACAATCACTTCCCCCAGCCCCCGCACAAAACAAATCACTTAACATAGCACTGACTGCAAAAAGGTTTTGTTGCTTTTTTTGCTGCTCCCAGCTAATTTTTTGTTGTTGTTTTACTTGCTGCTGCTCGTTTTGCGGTTATGTTGACTGCCATTCGTTGTTGCCATTAGCGGTCGGTCGAGTGTACAACAACACAAAATAAGA
>CAXKVI010000005.1:6516044-6518544 GCA_964058755.1 Campiglossa producta
AAATCAACGCTCTATTAATAAAATTTATTGTCACACCATTTTATTTCTTTAATCTACTTTATATATGTATTATCATAATCAAAATATTTTCAGCAACGTGTTTTCCCTAACTTAGCCAATTTTAATATATCTTTCATCTGATTTCTTTCAATTGTTCAATTATTCAATTTTATTTTGTTGCCAAAAATTTCGCTTCGACAATAATTGCTTTGGCGCCACAACACATGGTTCGAGCGCATTTCAATACTTGTGATACTCTTCAATTGCGTGACATTGGGCATGTATCAGCCGTGTGAGGATGAGGAGTGTAAGCTGCTGCGCTGTCGTATACTGCAGGTAAGTGAGGAGAAGACATATAAACTTGTGCTATTTCAATTACTAAATGTTGGCATTAAATCAAAAAATATTTTGAATAATTTTGTACAATTTATTCTGTATATCGCTTTGATTAAAATTAATTGAAAATGTTATAAATATGTATAGTAGCTATGCATCAATTTGTGGGCGTATATATGAGTCTCTGTGCAATTTAATTGCAGCATATTTCATTCATTATCGATCGTCAATTATTTGTTTGCATATTGCCATAATCTATGAACAATTTAATTGAAAATATTTACTGAATTCAGCTATGCAATGTATGTCTATCAGTTTGTATCACAATTATATTGAACTAATGCAATAATAAATACAATTTCTGCGTATTTGCCATAGCTGAGTTGCATGAAGTTTAATGCGAAATTTTGCGGCTAAAATGCATAGTTCGAAAAATAGAAGCAGAACTTTTGTTATTATTTATATGAGCCACCACGTTTGAACTTTGACTTTTAATCTTTTTCGAACTAGCTTGAGACTCACCGTATTTAAAAAAAAAAACCAATTGGTTATTTGGAAAAAAACTAGTTAAGGTACTAGTTTGACTTGGTATTCGGACTAGTTCTGAGCTTGCTTCCAACTGGTCGCTTTAACTGCCGGGTTATTGTATATATATATGTATATAAAACTTTAGGCGAGAGCGCTAGATTATTGTTTGTTCGTCATGTCAAATTAAATATTACTCATACGCCATGTGTTCCTCTGTAAATTATTATCAAAGTCGTTGGATATCTCAAAGAAAAATATATTTAAAAAGAGAAATGAAATGGAAATTGAAAAACGTTAGCCATGGTGCTGAGAAATAGTCTAAATGCCCCAAAGACACTGGCAGCACAGGTTTTATCAGACGGTAGCTATATCGAAACTCTTCTATGGAGTGCTTTTCAGGTGTTAATCTATGCTGAAAGGCAGGCAGATAAGACAGAAATATATGGTATCAGACTCTAAATAAATGGTGCATACTTTTAGGCACATAATTTCATGATTCGTACTAAACGTTGCATACTTTTAGGCATATACAATACATATTGGATTTCACAAGTTAAGCTTTATAGTTTCAGTAATAAGGATATCCGATATAAGTAAGCTAGCAATCACACAGTGATTGTATTTCTCATGCCAAAACTCGATCAGCTTACATCCCTGAGTAAAAGATCATGCGGCCTAAAAGTATGCTATATTTACAAAAAAAAAAGCTCTAAAGGAATTTTTACGCTTAGCTTCTCTTCCAACTTGCTTTTTTTTAATTTTTTTTACCAATTAGCGGCACCTGCCAAGCTTATAATGCATTATGAAGTTAGCAAAAGCAAAAAAAAAAAACCAAAAAAATTTAATAAATAAAGTTACAAAAAAAATTAGTAACTCAAAATTAAAAAAATTAAAACCAAAATATTTAAAATCTTAAGTTAGCAAAAAACAAAAAAGTAAATAATTTACCAAAAAATATATAAAAAAATTTTAAGCAAAAGCAAAAAAAAACAAAAAAAATTTTATAAAAAAGTTACAAACAAAAAAATATGTTAACTCAAAATTTAAAAATTTAAAAAAATTTAAACCAAAAAATTAAAAATCCCAAGTTATTAAAAAACAAAAAAAAAATTAATAATTTACCAAAAATATACAAAAAAAAAAATTTTTACTCAAAATTTCAAAAAACTAAAAATCTGAATTAAGCAAAGGCAAAAAAAAATTTAATAAAAAAAATTACAAAGATAAAAAATTTAAAAAAAATATCAAAAAATTAAAAATTAAAAAAAAAAAAATATTTTTAAAAAAATTAGTAAAAAAATTTTTTTAATTCAAAATTTTAGAAAATTAAAACCAAAAAATGAAAAATCTAAAGTTGGCAATTTGTAAGCTATTTCGATTAGATTTTGAATTATGGCCACTTTTGACCCCTTCCTGGCCCACAGTGTAATGGAAGAAATACTCGGAGAGCTTGGCAAACCATTTCCTAGGGGCAACCCCGTTAAAGAAACTGGTTTCTAATGAATTTTTTTACGTATTTTGCTTTCACCGGGATGCGAACACCACGTGTACGATACATACTTTTTAGCACATAATATGAGACTTGATTCCAAACGTTGCATACTTTTAGGCATATCAAAGTAAATTTCGTTATAAA
>CAXKVI010000005.1:6521044-6776044 GCA_964058755.1 Campiglossa producta
AATAAAATAAAATAAAGTAAAATTAATTAAATTTAGTTAAAAAAACAATCTAAAAAAAAAACAAAAAACAATATAATTAAAGTAAAAAATACAAAGTTAATCACAATAAAATTAATTATTTAATAAAATGAGAAGCTCTAATACCAACCAAAAAAGTTGCACGAAAACACACAGCGAAGCAAAAACAATATCAACAGAAACAATATGTGCAACAAATACCAAGTCAAGTTGAGAAAAACTTGAAAATCCACAAATGACTATTAGAAGAAGCACTTCAAATATCCACAAAACAACAAACACATACACGCAAAATACAATTGCTCTTGCAAAGAACAAACAAATGGTTAGCGGTCGTATAAAGAAAAAACAACAGCAATTGAAGAATTGTTCTAACAAGAGCAGACATTGGTTGAGTGTGAAAGGGAGTGAGTGTTGTAAAATAGCTATTGCTCGTTTGAAAAAGCAACACACCACAAGAGCGAGCGACAAGTAACAGAAGCGGAGGGATGCTAACATAACAACATTAAATGTAAAAAGATAATAAGTGCTCCAAACAATAACAATGACAAGGACAATTCAATTGAAATTTCAATGAGTGTGGCACGCAACAAAGCAACGAGCAAACGGGCAACGTTAAAAAATGGAACACAGACAATTGTCGGAATGCGAGTTATTGTCTGATGTATGTGTGTGTGTGAGTGTGTTGTCGAGAGGGCAAAATAAATATGAAAATGTCAGTTTAAGTGAAGTGTTGGAAAGCGGAAGCATATTGGCAATGTACACTTTTTTTGGTAGCATAGCGAATTTCGGAATTTTATGACACCCTGTGGTCACATTTATTATGATAAAGACGTAAAGCGGACGATTTGTGTATGAATACTAAAAAATTCAGATTAAAAAAATTTACAAAATCTGGTCTAAAGCCAGTTAAAGCAATACAAGTTCAAGCGAAACCGGATGAAACCAAATCAAGAAACTAAACCTGCTGGATTCATAAAAAAAAAATGAAATGGAACTGCCCGAAACAGCACTTACCTGAGAAAGGAGTCCATCTGAAAGTGGAACGGAATAAAACTGAAATCGAAACAGACCCAAACAGGAATGAAATTGAAAGTGGAACACACATAAAGTGAAGCGAAAATGGAACAAACCTGAGAGCGAAGCCAAAACTTTTATAAAACTTAATTAAACCAGAAATCGAATATGTAGAAATGAACCAAAACTGGAATGAAACGGAAACTGGAATGAACCAAAAACTGGAATGAACCAGAAACTGTAATGAAACCGAAAATGTTCAATTTGATAAAATCGAATCTAAATTTCATTTAAAACGGAATAAACGGAAAACGAAATGATTCGGAAATGAAAAGGGGAATAAAATGAAATCGCAACTAGAATGGAATTGAAACCGGAACAAAACCGAAATCGGAGAAAGACAGAAACTGAAAAAAATCAGGTATAACTAGAAGGAAACTAAACTGAATTGGGAGCAAAACAGAAACTTGTGGGAAAGGCAAATCCAAAACCAAATAAATTTTATAATAGAAAAATGTTGTTAAACCGAAAGTAGAAATGAATTTTTCCTCGGGGGAAGTAATCGCCACACACTTCAACATTGCTAACTACAACTCCCAAATTTCCTACTGACCCTCCCTGTTGGCCATTACTTTTTTACTGCATATTGGTTGTCTGAAGTGCGCTTACATATTTCGCATTTTTGTTTATTCACTAACTTTTATGCATCCACGTGCACTTGCACAAATAAAGAAGAAGAAAAAAAACACACACATAAACACTTTACTATGCATGTGAGATTTTCTGTGTATGACTGCTAAAATATTAATGGTATATAAAATATATTTCATGTAAAACTGGAAGAGCTTGTGAGCTTGGTTACATTTGCGGTTGAACTAAACAACTAAAAGTACAGTTACATAATACACACACACAAATACACTCCTAGACAAAGACATGAACTTGAGTGCATATTCTTTTCTGTTATTACCTTGGTGAAATTTATTTAAGACTGCATTTGATTGAGTGTGCGTGCGTGTATGTGGTGTAGAAGTGTGTATGTGTGTCGCCTGTTAGACTGCAACTCTAACAGCAATTGCGTTTTTGCGTATTTAGACAATTTTATTATTTTCCATTCACTTAGTTTATTTTACGAATGCACAATTGAATTGTTGAAAACAATTTCTATTTGAAAAGCAATTGACAATGTGGCATTGCAGTGAAAGTGCTGGTGAAGTGTCATTTCTTTGGTCAAGTAGAAGAAATTGCAAAACTTTTGAAACTTTAATTGCTCTTATCTTTAATAGAAGAATATTTAGATTTTACATACAAAATAATTGAGTAACGTTTTCAAATTGACACTTATCAGAAAAGAGTTGAAGTATGTAAACAGTGCGGCAAATTAGAATTCTAAAGGCTCACGTGAGGCAGATTGAGGATAACTGGGAATATAAACAGTTTCAATAACATTGGATTATTTGCCCAGGTCAAGGGCTATTCAAACTGTCCGTACTTCCATCAAAATTTAAATAAAATAAATTAAATTATAAATAAAATAAAAATAAAATAAAATAAAATAAAATAAACTAAAATAAAATAAAATAAAATAAAATAAAATAAAATAAAATAAAATAAAATAAAATAAAATAAAATAAAATAAAATAAAATAAAATAAAATAAAATAAAATAAAATAAAATAAAATAAAATAAAATAAAATAAAATAAAATAAAATAAAATAAAATAAAATAAAATAAAATAAAATAAAATAAAATAAAATAAAATAAAATAAAATAAAATAAAATAAAATAAAATAAAATAAAATAAAATAAAATAAAATAAAATAAAATAAAGTAAAATAAAATAAAATAAAGTAAAATAAAATAAAATAAAATAAAATAAAATAAAATAGAATAAAATAAAATAAAATGAAATAAAATAAAATAAAATAAAATAAAATAAAATAAAATAAAATAAAATAAAATAATATAAAATAAAATAAAATAAAATAAAATAAAATAAAATAAAATAAAATAAAATAAAATAATATAAAATAAAATAAAATAAAATAAAATAAAATAAAATAAAATAAAATAAAATAAAATAAAATAAAATAAAATAAAATAAAATAAAATAAAATAAAATAAAATAAAATTAAAAAAAATAAAATAAAAAATAAATAAAATAAAAATAAAATAAATTAAAATAAAATAAAATAAAATAAAATAAAATAAAATAAAATAAAATAAAATAAAATAAAATAAAATAAAATAAAATAAAATAAAATAAAATAAAATAAAATAAAATAAAATAAAATAAAATAAAATAAAATAAAATAAAATAAAATAAAATAAAATAAAATAAAATTAAAAAAAATAAAATAAAATAAAATAAAATAATATAAAATAAAATGAAATAATATAAAATAAAATAAAATAGATAAAGTAATGTAAAACCAAATTAAATACACTGAAAAAAAAATCTAGTAAAATAATATACTATAAAAACATATTAAATGCTAAAACAAATTAATTTACATAAATGAAATATTCTTCTTCGAGAAATATATTTTTTTTTTATTTGAAATCTGAATGTAGTAAAATATTTGTGAAATTTTAAAAATTAACTTGATTTTCGCTGAAATTAAGAAAAAAGTTAACTTTAAACCAGAAAGCCATCATCTTATTAAGAATCGAAAACAAAAACTATAAAGAAAACATGTTCAACAACAATTTTAAATAATTAAGAAAATATTTCTGAAATAAAGAAAATTTTAAGAAATTTTTTCTTAATTTCAGAAAATATTTTTTATTTATTTAAAATCTAAATTCTCTTAATAGTAAGAAAATATTTTCTGAATTGAAAAACATGCCTCGATTTTCATATTTGTGTCTTGATTTTAGTAAAAAATTCTCTCCGTGTATTAGTTTAATCTCTATTTCTATTCTTTTACCTTTCAACTATATCTTCATTAAAATTTTTCTTCCAGATATTCGACGACATCATTTTCGTATTCTTCGCCATCGAAATGTTGATCAAAATGATAGCGATGGGCCTGTATGGTAAAAACACGTATATGGCTGATTCATGGAATCGACTCGATTTTTTCATAGTTGTTGCTGGTTTGTTGGAATATGTTATGAATGTGGATAATTTGAATTTAACAGCGATACGAACGATAAGAGTGTTGCGTCCATTGCGTGCGATTAATCGTATACCAAGTAAGTAAAAAAGGAAGAAAATGTATTTAAAGTGGTACGTGACGTATGAGTGTCTTTTTGAAAGTACAAGTATTAGGATTTTGATATATTTTTCTCAGGTCAATTATGTAATAAAAAAAAAAATATTTAAAAACAAGGCGTTTAGCTTTTCTTTGGCCGATGAAGAGAAATAAACTATCAAGATTTCAGTCTTTTGTAGACTTTAAATAAAATCCTACTATCGTTACTCAGTAAGAAAAATTGCTTTTTCAATAACAATATCTGGTTCGACAGTGCGTATACGTAACATTTTAAAGCTTGTCATCAATGCACAGTTTTGGCACCCTAAAAACGATAAAAGTCACACTGTGCAATGCTATGAAAAGCAAGTTCTTTTAAATTCTTCAAACTTAACTTTTCTCTCTCTTTTTAACTTTTCTCCACAGGTATGCGCATTTTGGTCATGTTGCTGCTGGACACGCTGCCTATGCTTGGCAATGTGCTATTGCTCTGCTTCTTTGTTTTCTTCATATTTGGCATAATTGGCGTGCAATTGTGGCAGGGTATTTTACGTCAACGTTGTTGGATGTCTGATATGCCAGTCGATAATTTTCCGTAAGTAAGAATTTAAGTAGAATAAAAAAATATGTATGTTTTGAAATTCATGCAATTTTCTACTTACTTTTTACTAAAAAAAAAAATGAATTTAAGCAATAATGAGATTTCTCTTTCCGCATTGCTACTATACTGCAACGTTCGTTTTATTAATTTGTTTTCCATTTTTACTAATTTTCACTTTCAATACTAACAATTTGCTGTAAATATTTTTTTGTCCCTGTTATGGTTTTTTAACAATTTTTTTTTTCAAATAATATTTCCTTGTTAAGTATTTTTTTTTAACAATTTTTTCAGCTACAATTTTTAAATTTTTTTTCAGCTACAATTTAAAAAAAAAAAAATCAAATATCTATTCATAGTTAATAAATTTTTCTCGACGTAGAACAGCTTAAAATTTCCAAGGGCAATATACGAGGGATATTTAGAACGTCAAAAAGTAAATTTTCGTGATTAAGCAGGTTTATACTCTTAGCCGACGAGAGGTCTTAATGGTTTTCGAACTTTTTTTTGATAATTTTTTTGTTTTTAAAATTTGATACTTTTCCAAATATTTTTTTTTTTTTTAATTAAATTTTTTTTGATAAAATTTAATTTTTTTTTAATTTTTTTTATTTTATTTTTTAATACAATTTTTTTTCGTTTTAATTTAATAGTTTTTTTACAGTTTTCGAATTTTTATAATAATTTTGTTTTTTTTTTTTTGTTTTTTTTTCAACTTGAATATATTAAAAAATTTTTTTCTAAGTAAAATTTTTTTCTAAGTAAAATTTTTTTTTTCTAATTATATTTTCTTTTTGTTATATTTTTTTTTTTTAATTCTTTTACGGATTTTTTTTTTTAATTTTTTTTTCAATTTTTCAGGTTTTAAATTTTTTGAAACTATTTTTTTCGTTTTAACTTTATTTTTTTTACACTTTTTGAAAAAAATTCTAATACAAACATTTTTCTTCGGATTAAATTTTTTTCCTATCTTTTATACCTTTTTTATTAGAAATCAAAAAAAATAGATAATTAGTTTTCTTCTTTCGATTTTAATTATTGTCCTCAAAGGTTTTTTTTTTTGCTTTGTATCTTGCCACAAAACAATTTTGTCAGATGGCGCTGAGTTAAATGTGTGCATGATACTCCGCCGGTTAGGTGGCAACCCTGCTTGAAATTATACTATTTGAAATACGGTCGAAAATACCTTTAATTTGATACCCATATTGCCATATCTAGCCCTATATTTTAAAAAAAATCGGGATAGGTGGCAACCCTGTAAACCACCCTAAGTGGCAACATAAATGTATATAACCTTAGAATGAATCACTTTGCCTATATGCCAAATTTTATCCAAATCGGTCAAGCAGTTCCCGAGATATACGAAAAAATAAATATATTGCGGGTAGGTGGCAACCCCAAGTGGCAACGCAGCTTGAAATTATATTATTTGGAATAAGGTCGAAAATACCTTTTATTTGATATCCATATTGGCATATATTTAAAAAACAAATGGGATAGGTGGCAACCCTGGAAACCGCCATAAGTGGCAACGCCCATGAATTCTGCTCGGCCTAACTATTACAATTTGTGCAATGTTAGCTAGATCCTAGAATATCACCTCCTATGCGATTTGCACAGCTAAACATCGTGGTGAAAATCGCCTACGCCTAAAAGTCGGCTACAATTTCTATTGCCGTTGCAAATTACCGTTGCATCATCATCTATTTTCTCAAATTTTTCTCTCAATCAAAACTTCATATCGCCGCCTAAGAAGTTAACTTCAAAAATTCGACAGATGGCGCTGATTTAAGATTTCGTTCATGATACTCGATTCTTAGAATCCATAGAAAAATCGAAATCAAAAATCAAATAGAGCAGACTCTATCTCTTTTCAAACCCCATAGAAAAAACAAGTTCAAAATACAATTCCGCCAGATGGCGCTGGTTGAGATTTATTTCCATCCTTTTTATGATCCGATTCAAACCCAAAATTTATTTAAGTCTTCAACTGGAAGAGCAAAATTTCTTTGAAAAATGTCTTCCAAATATACGACTAATATATTTTGAAAGCCATTCATAAGGCGATATTTTACCCAAGCAACAACTTGCCTCTCTCTGTCAGCTCAAAATCGTTCCATTATGCAGTCTACTATATTTCTGTGTTTACCAAAACCACCAACGTCTGCAATTTTCTTTATATAACCGTTTGGGTATGATGCTCATACCCCTCTCTCAACTTTTAGTATAATGTATGCTAAATACTCATACGCCATGTACGACAGTCTTAAATATAACGCTACTATGGCGCCTAAAATCTGCAACTGCTTAGACAGTCAATGTTTACCGAATGAAATGTGAGCAAGCTGGATGAATATCCGGCAGTGAAACACAAAACAAGACCAATGTAACTACTTTCTGGATATATACAAACTAGTCCGAAAAAGGTCCAACTGTCCAGAGCTGGAAAATCACAGAAGAGTTTTTGATTTTTTTTCTCCGCAATCTGATTCTTGGCATCTCGTGAGGCAACCCCAATGTTAGACAGATCAGTTTCTTATACGAAAAAAGACAGTGTACTGACTAGTTCGTTTCGTGTTCAAACTAGTAGTGCTGCAGCCTAAACGACTTAGTTAGGTTTTGTGGTACACACACCCATACATACATACATATGTACAAAGTCATATAATAGCTTATGTATGAGCTCAGGTTTGCTATACTCAGATAGATAGCGCCTGACAGTAACCATTGTGGCGAGTCATTCTTGTCTGTCGTTGCAAAAGCGAAGAAGGCAGCAATTAATTTGCATATTAAAATTCGTTTATGACAGGAAGTAGAGAATGAAAACTGAGTATTATTTACGGCAGCGATTTAAAATGAAAGTCTTTTTTTTATGAGCCATTTCAACAAACAAATATTTTTTATTTATAACAGACATATTCCTTTTTTATTTTTCAATTCTTCTCAAAATGAAATGCCAACACAAAAATACATATATGCTGAATTCCCACGTGCTAAGAAAATCATCGATTTCAAACACGTCTGCTAAGTGACTCAGACATGTTTAGTGTGGCACTTAGCATAAAATGTGTTCATACGTGAAAACTCATACCAAGTCGTGTGCTGCTGTTCAGCAGACAGCAAGCAGCCAGCCATCAACGTTGAGCAACTTCTAGAGCTCAAAGTCAATAACAGTTAGACAGCTGACATTTCTATAGAGACTTGTTTCGAAAGCATTTACATAAAATACTTTAGTAAATAATACTCAAGAGTATGAATCATAGAGTGAGTCTGGATAAGGGAAGCGCAAAATTTGGAATTCGTGAAAAACAAGGGTTTCTTAATGGTTTTTGAATTTTTATTTTGAATTTTTTTGTTTTTATTTTTTTTAACTTTTATGATTTTACAATTTTTTTTTGTATTTTTAATTTAAAATTTTTTTATACTTTTTTTCGTTTTAATTTAATACTTTTTTCAAAATTTTCGAATTTTTTAATACTATTTTTTTGTTTTTCTTTTTTTTAAACTTTACAATTTTTTTTTTAAATTTTTTTTCGCAATATTTTCAATAATTTTTATTTCTTTACAATTTTAAATTTTCACAAAAATTTTTTTTTCTAATAAAACTTATTTTGTGTAGGTATTTTTAAAACTTATTCGGAATTTTCTTAATAATTTTTTTTCTTTACAGGTTTTAAATTTTCAAAACAATTTTTTTCGTTTTAATTAAACATTTTTCTTTTCGATTTTTTTTAATAATTTTTTTGGTTTTTTTCTTTTTACTTTTAAATTTTTACAAATTCTTTTTTTCTAATAAAATTTATTTTGCATAAATATTTTTTTAAATTTATTTCGGTTTTTTTAATAATATTTTTTCTTTACAGGTTTTAATTTTTCAAATTTTTTTTTTTTGTTTTAATTTAATATTTTTTTAAACTTTTCAATTTTTTTTAATATTTTTTTTTTTGGTTTTTATTTTTTTAAATTTTAATATTTTTACAAATCTTTTTTCTAATCAAAATCTTTTTGCTAAATTTTTTCCAATTTTTTTTCGGAATTGTTTTAATAATTTTTTTTACAGGTTTATAATTTTCAAAACAATTTTTTTCGTTTTAATTTAATTTTTTTTACACTTTTCGAATTTTTTAATACTGATTTTTTTGTTTTTATTTTTTAAAATTTATTATTTTTACAAATATTTTTATTCTACTAAATTTTTTTTGCTAAAACTTTTTTTAAATTTTTTTCCCGAATTTTTTTAATAATTTTTTTTCTTTACAGGTTTTCATTTTTTCAAAACAATTTTTTTTTTGTTTTACTGTAATATTTTTTTACACGTTTAAAATTTTTTTAATTATTTTTTTTTTTGGTTTTTTTTTTAAACTTTAATATTTTTATAAGTTTTTTTCTAATAAAATTCTTTTTTTTTTTTGCTAAATTTTTTTCAAAATTTTTAAAAATTTTTTTTTGTTAAAATTTTTTAAAACTTTTTTTTTGTTAAAATTTTTTTAAATTTTTTTTTAAATTTTTTTTTACACTTTTTGAATTTCTTTAATAATGTTTTTTCTTTGTTCTTATTTTTGTAAACTTTAATATTTTACAAATTTCTTTTGGTAACAATTTTTTTTTGTTGCTAAACATTTTTAAAATTTTTTTTCGGATTTTTTTCAACAATTTTTTTTTTTCTTAACAGATTTTGAAATTTTTTTCTCGTTTTAATTTATAATTGTTTGCACTTTTCGATTTTTTTAATATTTTTTTTTGGTTTTTAATTTTTTAAACTTAAATATTTTCACAATTTTTTTCTAATTAAATTTTTTTTTGTTAAAATTTTTTTCGGAATTTTATTAGTAACTTTGTTTTTTTACAGGTTTAAAATTTTTCAAGCCATCTTTTTTTTCGTTTTAATTTTATTTTTTTACACTTTTTGAAAAAAAATTCTACTACAAACATTCTTCTTCGGATTAGATTTTTTTAACATAAAAGATATGGTTTTTTATTAGAAATCAAAAAAAAAAATTTAATTAGTGTCCACAAAACAAACATCACCCATTAGCTCCAATTTATGAAAAAATGGTGTAAATACACATTTTTGTTTCCAGAAAAAAAATAAAATATTGAAAAAAAAATTGCGAATGAAAATGTTTAACAAAAATTTCTCCGCAACGCACAGTAATTTAAAAAGTATTTTTCAACGACAAAATGCTTTATAACACTGTATATAACTTTCACGAAAGCAACAATTATGAACTAAAAATTTTTTGTAATGCGGGTGCCATGCTGTAAATTAATAAGACGAGCACTTAAACTCCATGAAAACTTAGTGATTTTTTTATTTCTCATATTCTTTTTAATGCACAATTTAGTATCTAGTGCAATTTTTGACATTTTTTTTTTTTTTTTAATTTTTTGCTTCTAATTAAAAATACTTTTTTTCAGATTTTTTTTTTTAATTTTAAGTCTATTATGTTATAAAATTTTTTAATAATTCTTTTATTTACTTTTTCCTCCAAAAATTTTAATTTGGCTAAATTTTTACTTTGTTTTTCAAAAAAAAAAGTATTTTTATTTTAACTAAAAGTTCTAAAATTTTTTCTTTTAAAAATCGCTTTTGAAATTTTTTAATATATAAATTTTTTGATTACAAAAACTTCTGCTATATTCTAATTCTATAATATTCCTTAGTGAATATATAATAATTCATCCAAATAGATTTTTTTTTTAATTTTTTTTCAAACGAAAAAAAATTTTGAAGAACATAATTTTTTTTTTAAATATTTTATTTCCATTGTATAATTCAACTTAAACAATTTTTTTTAATTTCAAAATTTTTTTCTTATTTTATTACATACATTATTTAATTTTATCGTTTTATTTAAAATTTTTTTTTTTTAATTTTTTTTTTATATCCCCCAAACTTTACAGCAAAAGTCATACTCTACTACTATCTGCGCTGTATATATGTATAGCAATTACGCAGCTGTATATACATATATGTAAATTATAATTTTTCAAAAACTGTTTACCCCCTTGCAGTGATGCATTTCCCTTGCAATCCCCTATTCGTTATATGCAATCTATGTTTTTCTAAACCATTTTAATACTTTCTGTAATCCTCTTCATAACCCTATACCCGCATTTTTGCATATAGTTCTAGCCTGTTCTCTATCGCCGCTCTTTGTATGCTGCTACGCAAAAATCACTCAAGCGTCATACTGTGCTCTACCTCTTTCGCCCAGCCCTTTTATAGTTAGAGAGCATCCCAAGTGAATCCCATATCAGTCACTCTCCAAAAATTTCACAACGGCTCAGTTTTGAAATTCATTGCTTGTTTATTGCTCGTTTGAAAGCATACAGCATAGACACGATCACGGCTCGTTCTTTCAACTTGTTTTTCTTCTCTCTTGCCATTCATACATTTTTTTTCTCTTTTTCACGAGCGAAAAGAATTTTGCATACCTCACTCACTCCGTCTCTCTTTCTCCCACACATTTATTTATTTCTCTGTCTTTTCATAATTTACCCCATAACCATTTCACTCTTCTTCTCCAAAACTCCCCAACTTTCAAAAACAATTACAACTACAATAACAAAACCAAATTAGCATCAGCAAAATATAAGAACATTGAACTACAACAAAAATTGTCAAAAATCATACGGATTTTTTTGTTTACAGGGCCCTACCCAAAGAGTACAGAGTTCGAGTCCGTGTTAACTCGTAAGATAAAATTCATTTCTTTCTTTACTTGTATTTATGTTAAACAACAGAAAACATAAAAATACCCAAAATAAACAAAAACAAAAAACAAAATTAATATTACAACAACAATAAATGCTAAAAACATAGTATGAAAACAAAATTGCCTTTCCTAGAATCAGCGTATTTTCTCTAAATAGTACATTTTTGTAACTACTACTAACTACTACTATTTCTACTTCCATCACTACTTATACTACTAACTAGTCATACTAAAAATTAAACTCCTCTCACCTCCATTTCTTGTACTCGTACTTAGCGACTACTATCTGCGCACCACTGTACTCTACTAAATATTAGTACTTTTTTTATTTAGTACTTAATTCACATTAAAAAAACTACTTTTCTAAAAAATTGGTAGCTTCACTAAATAATTAAAAAAAAAATCACTAAAAATTGTTAAATACTATTTACTAATTTCACTACTAATATCACTACTAATTTCACTAACACACAATACTAATTAGACACGCTCCAGTATTGTAGCTACTACTTTTTATTGTCGTTTTAATGGAAGATGTGACGTTATAATATCCCCATATCTATAAGTAAATGTGTGTAAGTAGTTGGTTTACTCGAAAAATTACCTACTTACTACTATTTTCATTTTTTGTTTACTAAAAAGTAACACAGCACCCATGATCTTCATTAAAAATAGGGAGTGCCACTAAATCCCCAAACACAAAATACCCAGCTTTTAAAAAATCTCAAAAAAATTATCCACAAAAAAAAATCCCCAAAATAAAAATCCCCCAAATTCAAAATCCCCAAAATAAAAAATTCCCAAACGTAAAATACCCATGTTTTGAATAAAAAAGATTAACCCAAAAAAATCCCCCAAAAAAAAATCCCCCAAAAAAAATCCCCAAACAAAATCCCCAAATAAAAATACCCAAAACAAAATCCTTAAAACCAAAATCCCCAAATCAAAATTTCCCCAAAAAGATACCCTAATTCAAAATCCCCAAACTCAGAGTCCCCAAAAATCAAAATCCCCAACGCGAAACCTCATTTTAAATGTGAAATAAATTCCAATTAGGTTTCACCCTTAAAAATAACCTAGAACAACACATGATCACCACTCGCCCTTACCTTTAATAAAACTTTTTTTGTAAACTATGACTTTTTACTTGCATAAGCGAACATACTTGTTTACCTCAACCTGCTACTTTTTAAAAAAATTTATTTTTGACGGTTGATGTTTAAATAAGAAACTCGCATTATTTTTCTACCAATTTTATCTTTTCTTTTTCAACGTGTTTCCTTTACACAATTTTTCTAACATACATATTTTCTTTAATTGGTTTTGTTTCCCCCCTTTATTTTACCCTTTTTCGTTTCTTTTTCTTCTTTTTTAAAACTTTTTTAGGTTATTATTTTCCAACAATATCGATCATGTTATTTTAACATGAAGCTCATGTTGAATACCTTCACTTCGTGTTTAATTACCATGACTTCGTGTTAAATTACCATGATTTCGTGTTAAATTACCATGACTTCGTGTTAAATTAACATGACTTTGTGTTAAATTAACATGACCTCCTGTTAAATTACCATGACTTCCTGTTTAATTAATATTAATTCCTGTTAAATCAACATTAATACCTGTTAAAACAACACTATCTGCCTCATTATCTCATGCAAATTTAACAAGATATTTCTTGTTAGCTTAACATGGTTCATGTTGACAAAAATTATTCTGTGTGTATCTCATTCTGTTCCCATTTCCCCCTCTAACCCTTACCCTACACACTCACTTTAAATTAAAAAAATCATCTCTTCGTGCTCTTAAAAGTGTTAAAAAAATTTTCACCTATCTCCTCTCTCTTAATAACCTCTGCAATAAGTTGAATCCCTTTTTTGAAACACTCTATTATTTAAGGTATTTTTACGAATTTTTGACAATTAGAATTTATGAAAAAAACATGTCCCTTGTAGGTCTTGAAATGTGTGTCTACTTATTATTATTAAAGCTAGTTTTTCAGTGTCTGTATATGTTTAGAATCAAGTATGTCTATATTATATATATCCCTTATATATGTCTATTGTGTGGTCGGTATACCTCGTAAACCCTGACTTCCACCCCTAGCGCGTTTCCTAAACTTTATTACTTTATTCAAAAAATGCACTCAAACGAAAGCGATTGTTCTTTTTACAGGAAAAATCATCAATTCTTCTTGGGAAGGTATTTAAAGCTACCTTTAATATGAAAGTTCATTAACGTGTTACTGCACAAAACATACCTGCTCAATAAAATTTATTCAAAATAAAATAATTTCCCAAAACTATAAAAAAAAACTGACATATATGCATACAAAATCACTATATAATAGGGGTATTCATGAAACCATATAAATTTACGAAGTGCGTAAATTACGTTTATACGCATTACAAGGTGTTTATGAGGTTTGATGAATACCGCTAATATTTGCCAGAAATGCACTGGAATTAAAAATGTAAAGGTAGCAAATACTAAAAACCTAAATAAAACTAGCACTTAATATTTATTAAATTTAAGAACACCCGTTCAAAGAATGCCCACACAATAAAATCAACATCAAACATGTGTTCATGCATTTATCTCAAATAATCAATCAGATTTGCATTCGTAATTTTGTTTTAAAATTTCCTGAATAATCACAATTCTGCATAGTAGGAAGTAAAAACCCTAGAACTTTACTTTCAAATCCAAAAATAAATTTTTTAAGATATAGGAATGAGACTATCACCTCTAAAAAAACTAATGGCGGCGATATACCAACAGGTTATCATAACCAATAACGAGATTTTTGCCGAGCTTCTCTTTCCAACTTGTGGTGTGTTGCTTTTGAGTTTTTTCCTACAAGTTGGCGGGGCCTACAGTTTTTTGCCGACTCCGAACGGCACTTGCAAAGCAAATGAATTTTTTGCCGAGAAGCTTCTCAGGGCAGAAATACCCCGGAGAGTTTGCCAAACTACTGCCGAGGGGCGATCCCGTTTAGAAAAATTCTTTTTCTAAATAATTTTTGATGTTTGCGGTCGCCAACTCTAGTGTAGATAATTAAGTGCTTTTATAAAAAGGTATACTATTGGCCTATTAATGAGTGCCGGTTAGCGCATAAATCATTTCCAACTCCCACAAACACAACAAAAAAAAAAAAAAAAAAAAAAAAAAAAAAAAAAAAAGTAGCAACCTAAAAGTTGTTATAATTAAGTGGTCGACAAATACTTTAGTGAGCGTCGAACTATCTTCGTCCGTCGCACATGCTCAATCGCCCTTTTGAGCGTATTCAACTCGAAGGTGATGAAATGCCAAACACCAACATATACTAATCGAATTCATTAACTAACTGAGGCCTCTTATTTTTGCTGATAACTGTTATAAGAAATGATCAAACTTTCTATTTGAGCATTTTCTAACTATCTTTATCCTTACCTGTTATATGTATTTGAGGATCTCGTTCCAACTTAACTCTTTTTCTCAATCCTATATACAAATGTGCCTTTGAACTATTATCTAGACCTAGTTTTTTGCCTTCACTACGCGCTCTCGCTCTCTTGCTGTGTAGCACCGCCTCTCCTTGTTCTGATAGCTTTCGTTCTGCTCTACTCACTTCTTGACCTCGCTTTCCCTGATAGTCTTATACTCTCTCTGTCTTTAAATAAAACTAGCCTAAATCCTTGATGTAACTTTTGTTCGTGCATGTCTTTCATCATGTTTTCTTCTTTTTGTTCAGTTCGGAAACAAATAACATTGGGGCATTCACATAATCACTTAATTTTTTTCTTCTCTGTTTTCTTTGTTAATTTATTTTTTTTGGCCTTTAAGTCTTTCAATTTTTTTTCAGTTTTAGCGAGTTTTTTATTTTTATCACACATAGCAAAAAAACTAGTAATCGCTCACGTTTTCACGTTAAATAAGATTTTACCATTTCTACCATTTCTCGAAAGATACATCATCTCATATTTTATCAATCATAAATACGATTGTTTAGTATAGATCGGTCAGTGGTTCACTTCCCGTAAGAATAATCATACCTTACTTTAACCTCAGCAAAACGCTACCTACATACCAAATTTCAAGTGAATCCAACCATTTATACGATAGTTTCGAATAGGGCGGTCCCGGGTCCACTTTCCGGAAAAAAATTTTATTCTATATTTCAAATTAAGCACACCAAGTTTCAAGCTCATCGAGTCATAAATACGATTGTTTAGAACAGATCGGTCCCTGGTCCACTTTCTGGAAGAAAAATTATCCCATACTTTAACCTAAGCATAACGCTACCTACATAGCAAATTTCAAGTAAATCTAACCATTTATTAGTTTCGAATAAGTCAGTCCTGGGACCACTTCCCTGAAAAAAAAAAACTTTACAGAAACACCAGGCTCTCACTAATCTATCTCGAAAATTTTAGTCCATAAGCTACATACATACATCCAATTTTATATATATAGATAGATTAAACATTTAAATTTGGCTTCCTTTGTCAAGCAATTAAATTTACTCGAAATTTCGCACCCTCTCACACAATATTAAAAAGGGGTTTCCTGCAATTTTTTTTAAATAAAAACAAATTTTACACACAGTTTTGATAGCTTCTTTTATTTTTTCTACTTACCTAGTTTTGTCTATATACAATAGCGATTTAGCGCATTTTATACTCTTCGATAATAATTAGTTTTTACACAATTTGAAAAAAAAACAAAAAAAAAAAAAAAAAAAAAACACACACAGTTTTGATAGCTTCTTTTATTTTTTCTACTTACCTAGTTTTATCTATATACAATAGCGATTTAGCACATTTTATACTCTTCGATAATAATTAGTTTTTACACAATTTGAAAAAAAAAAAAAAAAAAAAAAAAAAAAAAGTATTCACTAAGTTTACACCAAATACAAAGAAGTTACTCAAACTTATTTTAAAACTGAATTATTTATTCACCCAAACATTTTTTTTATACATATTTCACTTTTTAATAATCTTTAAAATATAATTAATTTTTAACCCTCACTCAACTCCAAATATTTATACGAAGCGTTTTTTGTCAACAAGTTTTTCTTTACTTAAATCCATCTATAAGAAGCAAACTTGATTCATCGCTAGTAGCTTTCAAACCCATTTCGTTCAAATGATTAATTTTAAGAGAGCTCGAGAATTTAAATACTTTTTACCAGGGACCGCAAATGATAGTTACTTTTATTATATAAGTTGTTTATAATAGTAATTTTTCAATTTTTTTAATTTCGATCGCAAAATAAGAGTTATTTATGATTTTTCTTCATTTAGAAAATAACTTTTATTTTTAAAGAACTTTGAAAGTTTTGTGGACTTTTGACCAGTGCAATAATTTTTATCAAAATATTCTTTTGAGTTTTTGCAAAAAATTCTACCAACAATACCAACTACGATAACTGCAATTTCGATCTTGTTGAAGGATCTTGTCAAACCGCTTTCTATTGTTGCTTAAAAATGTACCATGAATAGAGCTAAGGCTTTGCTAATGTGTACAACAAGAAATCCTAGTCATACGTAAATAGCAACAGAATTGCGCTTTGGGTATATGTACTTAGGTAAGAATAACATTGTTAAATAAAAATAACAACAAAAATAAGCGAAAATATAGCTGCAATTGGTTACACACTGCGGCTCAGAAACTCCTCTCCTTGCTTCGATGGCCAGTAAAGGTGCTGACAAATTTTCTAGGCAACGATACAAAGCGGTTTGATAAGACCCTTCAACAAGATCGAAATTGCAAACATCGTAGTTGTTATTTTTTGTGTAATTATACCTTTCATGAACATGAAATGGTATTATAACTTTGGTCCGATGTTTGTAAATATGAGAAGAAGAAGAGATAGACCCATCAATAAGTATACCGAAATGATCAGGATGACGAGATGAGTTGATTTAGCCATGTCCGTCTGTCCGTCTGTCCGTCTGTCCGTCTGTCTGTCTGTCTGTTTGAACGCAAACTAGTCCCTCAGTTTTTGAGATATTTGGCTGAAATTTGGTATGCGGCCACCATTTTCCAATATAGGAATCATTTGTCGGAACCAGCAAGATCGGACCAATATAACATATAGCTCCCATACAACCGATTATTCCGATAAACGGATTTTGGGCTATAACTCCTGTAATTAAATATAATAAATATTTCACATAGCTCCCATACAACCGATTATTCCGATAAACGGATTTTGGGCTATAACTCCTGTAATTAAACACGAAGGAACGTGAAATTTTATAAGTGTTGCTATTTTTATATGTGAAATATCGATGTTGAAACTCATAGAGATGGGATAAATATTTCACATAGCTCCCATACAATCGATTATTCCGATAAACGGATTTTGGGCTATAACTCCTGTAATTAAACACGTAGGAACGTGAAATTTTGGACGTATTGCTATTTTTATATGTGAAATATCGATGTTGAAAATCATCGAGATTGGATAAATATTTCACATAGCCCCCATACAATCGATTGTTCCGATAAACGGATTTTGGTAGATAACTCCTGTAATTATATCGGTAGGAACGTGAAATTTCGTAAATGTTGCTATTTTAGAATGCGGAATGTCGATGTTAAAAATCAATGAGATTGGACCAATATAACACATCGTCCCCATATAATCGATAGCTCCGATATTTTCGGTATGAGCTAAAGTTAAATTCACACAGGCTGCACTGGGGATCAAACAGTGAAAATCGTGACGCTTATTCATGAAAGGTATTTAGCCTTCGGCACAGCCGAAGACAGCTTTCCTTACTTGTTTTTCAACTTGTTTTCGTCAAAGCTCAAAAGAATAATTTGATAAAAATTATTCGACTGATCAAAAGTTCACAAAATTTGCAAAGTTCGTAAATATATATATATATAATGACCAATAATAACAAATGCAAAACAAAAAATCGTTTCACCAATCGATAACGATACTAATAAAAAAGGAGTACATAGACTCCTTATGGCAGTAGCACTACCCCTCCATAATGATTTTTTTGGTTAATGTTTTGCTTGATAACTGTTATTTGCGGTCTCTGGTTTTTACGACTAGGCGTGGTGCTGCCCACTTCTTCTGGAAAATTACTCACCGTTTACAAGTATTCAGGGCAATTGCTGATTTTAACGTTTAAGTATAAATGTTTTAGTCAAAATCCTCGAACAATTTTTTTTGATAAAAGCCAAAATATGGTTTTTTGAAATTTGTGTCTGTCTGTCGATATGTTTGTACGCGCATCACAGAAAAACTGCTACATTGAATTTTATTCTTTTTGCTTAGAAGTATTGCTAGATGTCTAACTTAAGGTTAAGGCACCTTTTTATCATACGATTTATTTTCTTCACGAATAGTACAGCGGTGGCAATAAAAAAAATACCTTAGTACTTTTAAATTTAAGTTTTTCTACTTTTGGTTTGCATTTTATGCTTGATTTGCTATTATGCATTTTATTTACAAAGTTTTTGTTATTTAAATTTTCTCGCTCATGATATCATTTTCCTTCATTAAAACACTTACCTTCCTTTCTTTCCTATTCTTTATTATCACATTAATTTTTTTGACAGCTTTGCTTTTATTATAACATTTTTTCCCTTTTTTCCATTTTTTCCCCACTCGCTTTTAGATTGGCCCTCTTCGTCCCACAATTTTCCAATTGCTATCATAGCATCATTTTAGTCATTCGAAAATTTCAACTACTTTTAATGTCCATTGCTCGACTTTCCGCTCATTCATTCTACGTGTGTCTGAATAAATGTTATCAAATGTCTTGAATATGATTATTATATATGAGTATTTACATATACAAAAAAAAAAAATAAATATATATTGTGATTGACTTAATGTCTCTTATTTTGTATGTTATTTTTTCTCTTCTCTCATTCTACTCTTCACAATAAACACACACACATACACATGCATCAAAACAACAAATTATATTAAATGCAAATTCGTTTATAATACACTGCAAAAAAAATATTTTTTATTAAAAACACTTTTACTTTTTCACAAAATTATATGCTTCAATTATATACAATTTAAAAAAACATAAAAATTATTTACTAACAAACACAAAATTGCAAATTTACGCTAACAAATCATAAACGTTTAAATTTTTATTTTTTTTGAAATTCTACCGAATTCGCAAAAAACTCTACAACAACTTTACTCTTCCCCCTCAAAACTACAAAATGTGGAACAAACCAAAAAAACAAACAATCAAAAATTTCTTATAAAAAAATTCAAAACACTAGCGTTTCCAACTACTACGAATTCTCCAAGGAGCAGGACTACATTTGCTCGAAGCCCGAAGATTCTGGTATGCATTTGTGTCAGGATTTGCCGCCTTATCGTGTTGGCGAAATGATTTGCACTGGTAAGTACTCAGCAAATACAAGTCAATTGAGCTTCAGAACAACAAAAACAGCAATAAGTCCCTTGGTGACCGAGTTTGTTCGATGTTTTCGATTTTTACATTTTTCCAATATTCTTACTTACCATACCTATAAAACGCCCCACGTGCCAACTCCAAGTTGAAAATCTTAGAATGAAGTATATCTACTATCCTCAAACAAAATTTCATCCAAATCGCTCAATATACGTAAAAATAAATAAAAGGCATTAAAGTGGCAACCCTAGGTGACAACTTCTTTTTAAGACATCATAGTTGGTATGCGGTTAAAAGTACCTTTAATTTGATACCCATATAGGCATACCTTGCTCAATATTACAGAAAAAAAATTAGATAGGTGGCAACCCTGTAAACCGCCCCAAGTGGCAACCCGCAAATGGATAGTCTTAAAATCAAGCCAAGTTTCATCGGAGTCGGACAAATAGTCCGAAATGGCTCGAAAATGTTTAAAAAATTACCCTAAAATGATCCCAAAATAGCCCCACAATGACCCTAACATATCCCAAGATTGCCCCAAAACGATCCCAAAATTACCCAAAAATTATCCAAAAATGATCCCAAACTTACCTCAAAAAAAAACCCTTAAAAGATCCCAAAAATACATTTCATTTGATAACCACATTGGCATATCTTGCTCGACAATTTAATAAAAATTGAGATAGGTGGCAACCCTGTAAAGCGCCCCAAGTGGTAACAAACAAGTGTCTTAGACTTAGAAATCGCATACTATCTCCAAATCCGTCAAGCAGTTCTCGAGATAGTACCGGATATACAAATATACTGCGTTAAGGTGGCAACCCTAAATGGTAATTCTACTTGAAAATCTCTTAGTTGACGTGTCACTGAAAAGACCTGTCATTTGATACTCATATTTGCTTATCTTGCTCCATAAATTTAAAAAAAATTGACTTAGGTGGCAACCTTGTAAACCGCCCAAGTGGATAGTCTCACAATCAATCATACCATTATGCCCAATTTGATCCCAATCGCTCAAGCAGTTCCTGAGATAGTCCGAACATACAAAAATACAAATATACAAATACATACATAAGAATAGCTCGTTTAAAGTTACAAAATAATTACAATACTCAGCATTATTGTGCGCTTATAATAGAATTTTATTAAGAGCATAGCAGTTTAGCGAAAAAATTAATTAAAATTGTAAAACAGCACAAGCATGCGCGTTAGAAGTAATTCAATTTTCGCTCAACTCAATTTCAAGTATTTATGCCTAACGGTAAAGCGGCAGCACTCTCTACTACTTAGCTCAAGTCACTACCCTGTAGGGAAAATCTTTAGTTCAGAGCTAGTTCGCTTCTAGTGCGTTCCGAACCAGTACTAGCTCGCGAACTATCTTTTTTACATGAAATCAACTGGCGAATTTAACATGGCGGTGTCCTAGGCTGGAACTAGTACAAAATTCGACAGTTTGGATCTAGTTCGTTTATTGGTACTATTTCTATAGTTCTGAACCATTTCTAAGCATAGAAACGAATATAAATTAAATTCAAAAACTTAAATTCAAATACGAATCCAAATGCCTTTTAACGACTCCTCAAACACTGGTTTCGAACAAGTGAAAATGTAATCACTAACGTACTAGTTCTTATTGGCCACTTTATATCCAGTTCTGAACCAGAAATTTGTGTCACTAGTGCCTAAGTTCCCTGCAGGGTACTTGCACCCAGCCAACTGACCAACACAGCTGTATAATTTGCATTATTGTTGTTGTTATAGCTCATTAAAAATCAACGTTATAGGAGTGTTTCCCGTGAGTAAAAGTGAGCTGATGGTAACCATTAAGCATGGGTGTGGCGCTTTTGGGGGGGAGGCTGATAAAATGCAACAAACTTTAATTGCTACTTGAGTGATTTTTCATGCTGGTAATTTGTGTTCAGCATATTGTTGTTATAATCATTTGAGTTGTTGTTATGTTAATGAGGTCGGTCGGTTGGTCGTTGGGTCGGGTAGTTCGTTTCAATGATTGTTAGAATTAAAAAAAAAAAATTGTTATTGTTATTTTTGTTGTTGTTGTTGCAGCTCATTATGCCAACACAAATTTTCATTATGATTACAAACTTATGCCAATGAATTGAATAGCTGTAAAGCTACATTTTTAAAGTCATTACGGGTGTGGGAAGTATGTAAGTGGGAATGTAAATAGCATTTTTTTATACCTTCCATAAACATTAAATGCAATATTTCTTTTTATTTGAATTTCACTGTAAACTATGGACTTGGGTGTTGCCACTTGTGGCGGTTAACAGGGTTGCCACCTATCTTAATTTTTTTAATATTAAGCAAGGTGTGCCAATATGGGGGATCAAATGAAAGGTACTTTCAAGTAGGGTTGCCACCTTACCTCAGTATATTTGTATATCCATTACTAACTCGAGAACCGTTTGACCGATTTCAATGAAATTTGGCATATCGATAGTATGGTTCGTCCTAAGACCTTTCACTTGGGTAGGCCACATGGGTCGGTTTGCAGGGTTACCACTTATCTAAACTTTTTTTTTAATATTGAGCAAGATATGCCAATATGAGTATCAAAGGAAAGGTATTTTCGGCGATATATCAACTAAAATATTCAAGTAGAGTTACCACCTAGGGTTGCCACCTAAACGCAGTATATTTATATATCCGGTACTATCTCGAGAACTGCTTGACGGATTTGGAGATAGCATGCGAATTCTAATACTATCCACTTGAGTATTGCCACTTGGGTAGGTTTACAGGGTTGCCACCTATCTCATTTTTTTTTAATATTGAGCAAGATATGCCAATATGGGTATCAAATGAAAGGTACTTTAAGCCGCATACAACCCATAATATCTTTAAGTTGAGTTGGCACCTTGGGTTTCCACTTAACTGCATTTTATTTATTTCTTCATATATTGACCGATTTCGATTAATTTCGAAACTGTTTCGGGATCATTTCGGGGTGAAATTGGAATAATTTTAGCAAAATGATTCGGGTTATTTTGGTATCATTTTGGGGTGATCTTGCGATAATTTTTGGGTCAATTTGTGATCATTTTGAAATCATTTTTGCGTTATATGGTGATCATTTTGGTAGGGTTTTTGGGTTTATTTTGGGATTATTTTGTGGTCATTTTGGGGTAAATTTTGGGATCTTTTTGGGGCCATTTTGAGGTAATTTTGGGGTCAATAACCGGTCACACATAACTGAAAATTTTGTAAATCATGATGAATGATATGGGAGCTGCGGTTAAGGCGGTTTATAAAGTTGCCACATATTTGAAATTTTTTCGGAAATCTATTTAGAAAAATTTATGTTGGTAAGTAAGAATATGCGTCAAAATCGAAAAACACCGAACAAGCGCTGCCACCCAGGTACTTTAACTCGAATTGATAGATCTTCATTAAAGAGCCCAAAACAATGCTGTTTAATTTTTTTCTCCTGTCTTTATGTTTGGAATATTTTCATTGCTGAAATTACTTTGCTTGCACAGAATACAGTGGTGGCAATACAAGTAATATGTAGCATCAAATGTCACAGAATCGCATCACTCTATCTATATAATGTTTGGCTACACCCGACCTTATGTAGTGTTCATGCTGAGTTTTAAAAGTAGCATTTTCCATTATCGGTCGTACATTTCGAAGATGAGTTCATGCTGCCGAATTTGGAAAATGCACATTTAGCTAATTTTCGAATGCTTAAGGTGCGTTCCTACATCGCAAGTGGAAGTATGCTTGCCTTTTCAGATAAACTCCATTTCTTTTATAAAAGTGAGTTCGTGGGTAAAGAAACCAACTTTCTAAACCATCTTAGATACTCTTCACCTCGAAAATTGCAACTTTTAACAAGAAAAATTATTGCATAAGTACGTTGACTTGCTAAGTGAGAAGATATCCTAAAATAAACAGCGGTTCGCCCAAAAGTATGCAATTTTTTTCATTTTTTCTGCATACAAGGAAATTTTGGTTCGTACTATATCTTCGAAGACGCTAAAGCTAACGCAGAAATAAAGTAGCATTTAATTGCGTTTAGCTTTTGCTGATTTAAAAAAAAAAAACCTTAAATTTTATCAAGTTCCCATACACAGTGACCTATAGGCCCAGTATGAGGTTTTGATATGGGAGGGATAAAGTTTCATCTCCATTTGGTTTCGTCAATTACGGGATGAACCCTCATTTAATGTCACACTGTTATTTACTATCACTTTCACTTTCAGAGCCAGCATCAATTTACGGCGACAATATGCCAACAAATACGTCCTGCGTGAATTGGAATCAATATTATACAGAGTGCAGAGAAGTTGGTAATAATCCATTTCAAGGCACCATATCGTTTGATAATATTGGCATGGCATGGGTGGCGATATTTTTGGTAAGTAGGAGAGAAAAGGCTCAAATGATCAAAAACCACAATGTATAAATATGGAGCTTAAGAAAATTGTAGATAAAAATCAGGACACTGTACCCTACAGCGTGGAATTGCTCCCTATTTTATTTCAACTAAAGCTACATTTCCGGTAAATATTTTTTTATAAACTGGTTGAGAATTTAAAGTACATGCAGTACCGTCAAAGAAAAAAGCTTTCGAAAAATGTTAAATGTTATGTGTGACTTTTTTTGTGATACCCTTTCATATTTTAATTACGCGTGAGTTTAAATACAACGCCTAAAAATAGGCCAAACACAACAAAAATGCTAACACACGTTTACTTATTTAGGTAGATGCCCAAAAGTATGCAAAGTTACTATGATGATTATAGAAATGTGGAGGGCGTATGTTGTTTTTCAGAAATTTTTATAAATATTTAACTTACAAAAGAATAAATTAAAAACGCCTAAAATATTTGGTGCTACCGAGCCATTTTTGCAGGTTCTTCTTTAAGTTCAATGTACCAATACATATTTGACGCCCAAAAATATACAATGCCTAATATAAGCACAACATCAATTTTATAAGCAGCTTAAATATTTACACTGCTTGAAAAGCTAATACAACAAATGTAATTACTTCAGGTTATTTGCTGATTTTAAAGCGCCTAAAAGTATGCACTGTATGTTATATAAAAAATACCTTAAATGAAGTCTGAGCTAAAGCGAACCCAAAAATAAATGAAACGTCTCTCACAAGGCGTGTCTTTAGTCATTCTTTCATCATTCGTTAAGGTTAGAAAAGCTACCTACTAAATTGCTTACTCAATGTAGCCTTTGTTGGGACAGAAATTAAAAAACGGACAGAAATTACATTCTTTTAGGCTCATTTTTGTCTTAAATTAAGTGTCTATAACTACGGTACAAAAAAATCTCTATAGAACCTGAATATAGGTTTCCAAACCATACTTATCAAAGCAGCTATTAGAACAATGTAGTTAAAAATATCTTCAAAAAAACCTACACAGCCTAAAAGTATGCAACATGCCAAACAGACTCAGCTACTCTCCCGCTATCAATTTCATATCTACATAATTACAGATATTCCAATGTCCGCCTATTCACCATGTGCTGCATTTACCCCTTTCACTTCCAAACCTGTTCGGGTTACTGTAGTATCATACCTCCTACCTTAACACACGCACGCACCCACGTACTTTTTGTATGCATATTTGTTTTGACACACTTATTTGCATAATTTGTACCAATCAGCTAAAGCTCGCCTACAAACGAACAACACCATGCAACGTTGCGCACACATCCATACATATTTCAGTGTTATTCGCACTTTAATTTTCCACATCCCAGACGTATTCATATTTGCATTTACTCCTAAAAGCACGCACCATTACAAGCACATACAACGGGGTTTGTGCGAGATAAGTGTAAAAAGTATTTTGGGATGCGCTACAATAATGGGATGGGGCAAAAGTAAATAGTAAATGTATGTATGTATAAAAAGGATACGTAACAAAAACAAAAGTAACAATAATTAGAAATTCATTATTTGTATAACCGTAAAACAAAACAAAAGCGAATTGTTATGGAAATAAAGCGCGCGAAATCGTAAAATATGTACGTGCATATTTTCGTGCTTGTATTGAGAGAGGGGAAGCGTATAACGAATATGCGCCAACGGCTATGAATGGTTCTTGTTATGCATTTTTGTAGTTGTTTTTTTCATGCTGATATTGTTGTCGCACAGAAATTTAATTTCAACGGCGAAGAACGTTGAATGTTGATTTTGGACATATTTCAAAGGGAGCATCATCTTTTTGCGCTTGTTTTCATTGCTTTAAAGTGTTGCTGGACGAGGGAGACCAAAATCAACAAAGCTCCATGTTCGTGTGTTGATATAAGAGGGGTTTGTTTAAATATAGACCAGCAAAGGGACATTTTGAAACAAATACGAATGTGAGAAATATTGTTTTCCACAATGATTCAAATCAGTCTGCTTTAAACTTTTTAAACTTTAAATAGTCATTCTAGCTCCGTTGAGATTAAGACAGAGTTTCTCTTAAATTCTTTGGTATGCTATTACTATTTTTTCATAAAATTTAGCTAAGTAATTTATGCCATCTTCAAAAAGCAATATATTTGTATACCTTTAGGCTTCTTCCTATATCGCGAAATCGGAGCTATCGCCCCTACTCAAACTTTTAAAATTTAACTCAAATAGAAAAATCAAATGCGTTGCATACTTTTGCGCACTTTAGTCCTTCTTTTAAATAAATATATATCTGTCAAGAAGATTTCAACATAGGGCGTCTATTTCGCTCAGTTCAACCCTGTACAACTAAATTAAAAGAGAAAATGCGAACCAAAACTCATTGCATACTTTTAGACTCTTTATTTTATTTAAAAATTAATCGATCCGGGTGAAATTTACGGTTTTGAATCTGTTCATACGTTGTTTAGTCTGATCAAGCCTTTTAAATTAAACATTAAAATATAGTATTAGAAAAAGCATTTCATATTTTTAGGCTCTTTATTTATTTATTTTTTTAATTAATCTACTTATTATGCTGATTATTTGAAGCTGTCCATGTGTTTTACTTATTGTTGTTAGCTTTGCACAAATTTATAAAACTTAGCTGAAGCAGAAAATATGCACAAAATCGTCTTGCATACTTTGAGGCGCTTTATATTAATTTAATACGTGATAGTATTCTTTATTCCATATACATTAAATCCATTTTTCTTCACTCTTCTCAAGCATTTAAAAGTTGAGAAAAAAGAACAGAAGACGCATTGCTTACTTTTAGGAGCCGTGCACATATTTCTTTAAGAGCGAAATCATGTGAGGACCCACAGACTTTCTCAGGCACAGCTTTAGCATACTGTTCTAGCTAGAGATCGGAAAAATATGTCAAATCAAGCGCTTAAAAATAAACTCTGTTCGGCGCTTCAAGACACGAGTAAACTTTACTCCTAAACATTCCCTCAAGATGAAAAACGCTCCCAAGCCAGTGCTAAGAGATTAAGCCGCTAATAAAAACAAGGTTCTCTTATCTTCTGATATCACTAAAAACTGAAATTTCAAACCTCTGATAGGACGAAGCAGTACTAATTCAAACATTTCTCTCAAAATTACCCTTATACTCAAATTATCATGAAATAGTTGCGAATCGTATGCTGGCACAAGTTTCAAGTTCATGGTTTTAGGAGCAGCTTTGAAGATACTCTAAATTCTATAAGTTTTAAATCATCTAGCTAAAGTTTAATCACAACTTTTTACGCAGTTTGATAAATATATTTCAAACAAATCTAACCGCCCAAAAGTATGCAATAAAAATTTTTTCTTGAATTTTTAACTTCCTTGAACTCGAATTACACTTCCCATCACGTAATTGAACTATCAAAATATCTACAAATCTTTGTAAGCTGTTGTCGCATAACATTAAACATGATTCTACAATTGATTCAAATTATACAAAAACAGATTTTCACACATTTCACAGCAGCCACAACAATGCTAATTCGACAAGAACTTATTTCAAGCGCGCAACGTAGGTTTACAGCCAGTTTTAATGTGGCTATATATTTCGTTACATTTAATTGCGGCGCGTCGACGCCTAAAACTATGCAAACCACAACGTATAAAGTTTACCACATTACCACTTAAATACCGGTACTATTTTTGTTTGTGTTGTTGTTTACGTGCACACAATTTTTAACGAAGTCAATGATGACGGTGCGACCTTATCGATGTGCTATTATCTGCTCGCAAATTCAATTAAAGCTAAGGTGTGCTCAGGGAGAATGGGAGTCCAAAATGATATAGCTAAAGATAAATAGTGAGTGAATGCAGCCTGAAGGGCAAAAGTGATTTGGGCAAGCGAGGGAGTAGTGTGAGGGATTATTTAAATGCGCCTGGTGTTTGTAGGGACATTTGCGCTTTGTAGTGCTTGCTGAATAGCGCTTTTCCGCTACCTCTCATCTTTCGTCTGTGAGCTTTCACTCGTCAATATAAACGTGCCACAGCGCAAAGGAAAACGAACGCAAATACCTATGTTGTGTGGGGTTAAAAGCAGCTTGCAGTTTGTAGTTCGAGGTCCTATCGCATCACACTTCACTGGCCCCAAAACCGCATTTATCTCTTTCACTTGTTAATGTATGCAAATTGACAGGAATAAATAGACGGCCAGACAGTTGGAGAGCGCGCGCAGTGAATGCTTCGGTGGTCGCTGCCTACTACACCGCGCTCATCACTGCCATAAATGGAATCGCTTCCTGCCTTCAAGCTATCTGCTACCTGTCTGTCAGTTTTATCTATCAGTAAGAGGAAATATGCGTTCATAGTTTCACTAGCGCCAACACCTCCCTCCAACCGACTTGTTTTTCCCTCTCTCGCTCTCTCCTTTTATTTCCCCACCCATCAAACTTATTCATTCGAGTCACGTACCCGTCTAGGCGACTGCATACATATTCTCTCACACCGCATACAAATGCTCGAGCAATAACACCATGGAGTGCGCAACAACTGGCAAGAAACAGTTAATTGCCAACAACGTTGTGTCGAAGGTCAAATGCTTTGGTTGTGGCAGAAGTTGTCTATCGCTCTACGAATATGACACTTAATAAGTTAGTCATAGTAGTAGATATTGGTTGTCTATGCGGCGCCAGTCTACATCTCTTCTGCGCGCCCTCTAGCTCATAAGCAAAAAATATTACTTTCGTAGCGTTTACGCTGACTCATTTTGACATTCGCAAATATGTTAAGTTACTTTTGTAATAAAAATTTTATTGCATACCTTTTGGCGTGGATGTGATGACGGAAATTAAATTGAGCGCTTACGTTTTGTGTAGTTTATTTAGTTTTTATAGTTGTATTATGATTTTTTTTGGTATTTTGTCAAGTTGCCAGCTCGTTACAGACTTCGTTAGGTTGTTAAAGTAAGTAGTGTGCCTAAAAGTATGCAACAAAATTTTAAGTAGCTGTTTTTATGTGAACGATTCGTTTTTTGGGAAAGAAATTTCTTTAGCCCGTGGAAGTAGTCTAATATTAATGTTATTGAATATTCATGTTGGAAAAACTTCAGGAAATTAAAAAAAATATAAAAATTTAGGACCCTTCATAGCTGCGCCTAATTTCATTCTACGAGCTCTATCCTTGCGGAAATATCGCACCTAATTTATTTACTAGAGTATATGAGGTAATATTAATCTATTGTAGTATTTCTTGAAGCTTGAAACTGTTTTATACTATAACTAGAATTCAGAAAATCAAACGCCTAAAATTATGCTAACATGATTGCCACCGTTTACTCAATTTTTTCTTAAATAAATTTTCAAAGTTTTTTTCAGGCGCTTGGCTTGACATATTTTTCTGATCTTAAATTATAATAGTTTAGACATCCGCTTCATAGCGCCTAAAAGTATAATTACCGAAACTCTGCTACAACTTTCACCTTTTCCTACATAAAATTGCCATCAACACTAAGAGAAGTATTTCCTGTCATATTGCCAAACTTTTCACGCGCTTAAATCTGCAGACACAGCTTTGGCGCCTAAAGTTATGCTACTTTATTTGTAAATATAAATAATCTAATGATAAGATATCCAATTAAGGCATTTCCGTTGAATAAATATCAACTGCAGTACTGAGTTTAGATTAGTTCTATATTTACTGCGCCAAAAAGTATGCAATGGAAATTCACTTGCAGTTAAGAAAGTTTTGTTAAAAGTGTTTATACTACATATTTCAAGAAAGTTAATTTGTAATTTCTCTATGTAAAGTCGCACATTTGATACTCATTATAAACTCCCACAAAGTATGCTACGTAAATGCAATTTATATCGCGATATTCTACTTGCAATGTGTATGATGCAATTAAAACTTTACGCTTGCAAACGGTGTAATTTTCGACACCTACGCGTGAGCATGGGTATGTGACATATGGCTGTTTATTTTTTAATGTGTGAGCGAAGATGTATGATAAACTTTAAGCGCCTGAAAGTATTCTAGAAAACCAGTAAAGGTGATGAAACATTTTTAAGCAACAATACAAAGCGGTTTGCAAGATCCTTCGATCATCGTAGTTGGTATTGTATGTAGAATTTTTCAACTTGTTTTTGCCAAAAACTCAAAAGAATAATTTGATAAAAATTATTCGAATGGTCAAAAGTCCAAAACACTTTCCAAAAATTTAAGAAAACCTATAAAAATATGGATTTTACAGTCAGAGGCTATACAAGATGAGATATTATTACTGAAAAGTCCTACAGCATTATTTAACTTAAGTCATAGGTATAGTAATTTTTTTTTATCTTACTTCGATTTTCTAGATCCCAAATTATCCTTTCAAAGTCCCCTTAAAGTATGCAAATTTATTTTTTTTATTTTTTATATGATTAGGTATCGGAAAATTATGTCAAATCAAGCGCCTGAAAAAAACTTTGTAAATTTTTTTTTTAATTGGGTTTACTGTGGTAATTATGTAATCATAATTTTAGGCGTTTGATTTTGACCTATTTTTAGTTTTTTTATTATAGCTTGCAATTTTCCAAACCTAAACCCCTAAAAGTATACTCATGTTTTTGTATATTTATTTACATAGCCCCTAAAAGTATACATCTTTAATGCTGATTTGTGTATAAGCTTTATAAAATTAGCCTGAATTTCAACGCAGCAACATTGTACTTTTAGTCAAACGAATATCACATTTGCATTAAATTAATTCAAAAAACGCAAAAACTTTCTTACGATTTGTTTCAAAAATCCCTAATAACAAAATCGTATAACTTTTTAACTTGGTGTACACTTGCGCCAAAAAGTATGCAGTGCAAATATATATTTCCCACCACAAAAGTATCTTTAAACCTCGTTTAAACTACTGGCGATGGATATACCTGCTTACGACTGCTGCAAGTGCTTACTAACACAGCTACACAACAAAAGCTCCTAAAATTATGCAACCGAAATTTACTAAACACCAAAATACCCCAAAATATGGGTAATAGTTACCGACAATGCACGCTCTGTGGCTATGCAACAGCACAAAATCTCGTTTAGATTGCAGAACGGTTGGGAAATGTGTGTTAGTTTGAAAAGTATAACAAAAACCAACTAGCCTGAAAGTATGCTTTGCGATTACAACTTTAGCCATCATGCCATTATGAACCTAAGTAAAATTAAATTTTCCACACAGGTATTTTAAGGCGACTATGAGCGCGAGAGAGGTGAGGGGAGAAATGAGTGGGTGGTGGTTTGATAAGCGGTTGGAACGTTATAGGTGAGAGATATAGGTGCAAATTTATGTATTTGTGTAATTGTGAGTTTGTTTTGTTTTGTTGAGAAAAGTCGTCGAAAAATATGTTGCTTATTGAAAAGTTTGAGGGAAAACAAACTTGTAAACTGTGCTGCTCGGAAGTAAAGTGAAAATGAAATGGAAAATGAGGGGCGGAATAGGAAAGCCAGAGTGGAAGAGTGTGAACTGCAAATAAAAATGTGAAAAGTGAAAATCAGAAGGTCGAATCTTCGTGGAAAGGGGGAGTTGTGGCAGCAGGTCTGAATCAAAACTTGTTGTAGACGAAGTAACAACAACAAAGCATGACGGCAGCTCAAACATTTCAGAAACAACGCGCAGGTTTATTCAACAAGTAAGGGTGGCTGGCTTGTGATTACGTTTGTGTGAGTGATGGAGGAAGCAAAAAGTTTTAGAAAATTTCATTTTATTTCTTTTACAAATATTTTCGCGACCAACACATTAAAATAACTCTAACGATATAGTCGTTATTGTATTTAATTTAATTTTCTACCACCGCGATGTGGCAACATTGCGCCACCGCAAGTGAATGTCAGGTAACAAAGGTATTGCATACTTTTAGGGGCAATAAAGTTGTTAACTGAAATTTGAAACTTTGCTTGTTTTGGGCAACAAATGTAGAATGCTAAAGAGAAATATTTGTCGAAAGCTTGTACTAGAAGGGAAGTGTTTTGAATATATGTATGCATGTGTGTGTGAAAGTATCAATGTTCATGAGTGTGGGTGTGCGAGTTAGAAATCAATTAAGCTTGCTGTCGGCAACAGGCAATGTAAAACCGTCTAACAAACCGACAATAACCGGGTATGAACAATCATACAACAGCAAGAACGACAACAACAACAACAACAACAACAACAACAACAACAACAACAACAAATGTTTTAATAAACCACAACAACCATTGGTAATCAATTAAATTTTAACCGTGAGCGAGTATACCAACCACGTTCATCACTTTTACCTTGGTCAACCTACACTAACAGTCACACTGGGCAGCTTGTTGTTGGAATACGGTGGTCTGACTTAAAAAAATGTTTTCGAAACCAGAGAAATTATAGAAATAAAGTGCGCCTTAAAGTATGCAGCAAGTTTGTCGAAACGATTTTTGATTTTCATGCAGCTTTTTTTGTGGTATCACAATGTGATGGTCGTTCTAGGGTTAAAGCTTTAAAAAACAGTTCTTTGTAAAACTTTACTAAGCTTGCTCTTCAATAATAGCTTTATACCCCAAACGCAGAAAATAAGAAAACAAATTGCGCCTAAAAGTATGCAGAAAATTTTGATGAACGATTTTCAATTAATATGCATTTTTTCAAAAATGTATAGCAATTTGATTATATACCGATGTTTAAATACAAGGTTAGAGAAAACGAGCTTACTGAAAAGGTGAAACAAGAAATGTTTGCATACTTCAAGGGGTTTTTATTGCTTCGATTTAAACGAGCTGTAAATAAATCTATGTATTTTTTTCTTTTATCAAATACCACAAATTTCGGCTTCACAGTATGAAAATAATTTGTGTGTGTCGAAATGATAACAAAAGCAACAACTTAATTATATAGCGAATGAAATTAGCATGCTGCTCCGTAGTAGTAGAGTATCAACCAAAATTGGCAAACCGCTAATTTCCAAACCGCCACTACTACTCTCATATCGAGTCGCGCTCAACCAATATCAATATCTTTTATGGCATTTTACTATGCAACATAAATTTAATTGTTGACCCCAGTGTTGCATTGAACAGCATAATTATCGCTTAAGCAGTTTGCGGCAATAACAGCTGCATAGGTTTCTCATTAAACCATATCCTTTGATTTATAGGTCAGCATAATCAACTTTGGCCTGCATATAAATTAATTAAATACAAACCGCTGCTGCGATTATCCACGAAAATCGTTGCATATTTTCAGGCTGATGTGGTGCATATGTAATTTTATACACACTTATTACTTGATAACCTATTAAAAATGTACACTTTTATTGGTAGAGAAATAAAAAATTAACTGCCGCTTTTTTGATAACAAATTAGTGGCATTATAATAATTTGTCGTTGCATAATTTTAGGCACACGCAATGTAACTTTGAATTAATATGAAATTTACGCACGAATGTTAACCTTGGTGAAAGCATACTAAATTTTTTGTGATATGCTAAGCGCTACTTATTAATTCTAACAAAGCAACGAAAAGAGTAGTATCCTTTTGGTCGTCATGGTTGAAAGATTATAACTAATTACCTTGCTACGCTATATACTTTATCAAAGGGATTATTAAACTCGTAGTATAGTTAATTCTATATGTGTATTATTATACCTTAAATATTTAGTATCACAAACCATTTGGGAGTATTACAATTACGTTTGTTCGGTATAAAGTAGAGATCGGAAAAATATATCAAATCAAGCGCCTGAAAAATATTTTGCGAATTAATAAAATTGCTGAGCTCTAGGCCAATGGTCAAAAGAAAGACAACTGCAAATTTTCTTTTGATACTAATATTTTTATCGAGTTAATCAACCGATATTTCGATTTCAATCTGAAATCATCTTCTGGGCTGAAATAAATAAGTATAAATAATTCAGCCCAGACGATGATTTCGGATTGAAATGAAATATCGGTCGACTAACCCATAAAAATATAAATGTCAAATCATCTTCTGGGCTGAAATAATTAAGTATAAATAATTCAGCCCAGAAGATGATTTAGGATTGAAATCGAAATATCCGTTGATTAACTCAATAAAAATATAAAACGTAAAAGAAAATGTGTAGCTGTCTTTCTTTTGATCCTTGGCCTAGAGCACGGAAATGTTATTAATTCGCACAATTCCAGTCCGTAAACAACAAAAAATAGTTGAAAACTATTTCGTAAACTTTTTTATAAGAAATTGGGTAAACTGTGGCAATTATTTTAGCATTATTTCAGGCGTTTGATTTTCAAATATTTTCCGAACTCTAGTAAAGAGTTTTTAAAACAAACAGTTATAAAAATTAAATCACTTATATACGAGTTTGTACATTTGAGTCGACAATAAGATTCCAGGCGCCAGCTATATGCAATTCACAAGAAAAATAATTATTCTCTTATTTACTCAGAAGAAATCGTTTGCAAAATGTTGGTAAAATTTAAGTAGCTACATATTTGGCGATGGAAGTTCTATATGCTCTTTAATAATAATTAATTACTATCAGCTGAGCTCAAAAATTTAAGAGAATATCATTGAACGAAATTATTATTTGAGTTAGTATAAATATATTTCATTTGCCTACTTTTAGGCGCAATATTTGGATAGCTTTTTTTGTAAAGTTGGAAATCAGCGCGAAAAGCGGGGTGGACATTGGTTTTAAACGAAAGTTCCACGCCTAACAGTATGTTATAAAAGAAGTAGTTCAATTTCAGTAATGTAAAGCTGTTATTGGGAACAGCCTCAAAACTCTAGAGACACTCATATCGATTTAGCAAAGAATTAGGCCCGGGTTTTCATCGACAAAATTGGCAGCGATGAACTCTAGTCAACTTTGTCTGTGATTTAAAATTGGACTAAAAAAACCGGCCCTCAAACATCTTTTATAACTCGCATGATAGCGCTCGCAGCCTAAACATTTAATTAAGTTCTAAACCAAGAAAAGCATAAACTTTCTATCGGTATAGATATTTTTTCACTGCCTACTTTTAGGCACAAATAATAACAGGCGCTCTTTTACTTTTAAACACCAGCGTTTGCCAAAGACAGATTAAGCATTGGTTCCAAATAAAAATCTTCGCCTAAAAGTAGGCCACACATACATTTCACATTCGCAAAGGTATGAATAGGCCCCTTGGACCTGCTACCTTTTTTCTCGCAAGACACTATAACTAGTGAATATTAGAAAAAATATTTTAAATATCTAATCTTTACTTATACAACTAGTTAATCTTTACTTACAATAAATACGTTTTCTTTTCCGCTCCAACAGGTCATATCGCTTGAAGGCTGGACTGATATTATGTATTACGTTCAAGATGCACACAGCTTTTGGGATTGGATATATTTTGTGCTATTAATTGTGGTAAGTATAGGCTGAAAAACTATTTTCTCTGCTGATCAAAAAATACAGTGGTGGCAAAAATGTAAACACGCATATGTAAGGCATTTTGTATGCTATCGAAGAAAATTAACATTTTTTTTCGAATTTTTTCTAAATGTTTGTTCGTGCATCACTCAAAAACTGCTAAACAGAACTGAACGTAATTTTCACAAGTGAATTGCTACACGTTCCACTGAGGGTTTAAGGCCGTTCTTCCACAGGAAATTATATATTTCCCGTACAATACAGTGGTGGCAAGAACAGTATTAAATTGTTTACGTAATGCGAATCTGAACTGATTGAGGTATTTTCTATGATCAATGCTAAAGTGTATGTAAGAGCTATTTTGGTGCTGCATATAAAAACCACCAATTTACGCATCAACAAACGCTTTCACGTTTGAAAAAGGTTTGATTCAAATCATAACTAAACGCTTTCAAAAATTTTAAGTTCATTCCACCTTGGTGTATTCTCTTAACATTTATGATGAGTGTAGCTGTCCCCTCAAGCGCATTAAAAGGTAATCAAATCGTAATGGAAGAAGGGTAGCAAAGAAAAAAAGATGTGAAAAAATCTGTCTATGCTCAGTACAGCTGAGGGAATTGTATAGGTCCCAGAACGCTTAAGGAACAAAAGCTGGGCACCACAATCTTATAAAGGAGCAACCTATAAATTTTTGTGTACCGTAAAACCCTATACATTTGTTGATAAATAGTCCCTTAGCTTATTTGTGTTAGCCAATTTATTTGACTAGCACTTTTCCGAAGGTAATCGAGCAAGGTGAAACAAAAGGTAAAACAGCTACAGAAGTCGTTAAAATGTCAACAATTTTGTATTATTCATAAAAATAAAATATAATAAAAAATGCTTTTCAATTTAAAAACGTTTCAAAACAGAAACCTTTACTTTTTACAATCTGTCTGCAGCTTACTTCAAGTATCAACCAAATGTCTTGCCTTTTACTTCTGAAGCATCTAAAAGTATGTGTGAATGCGCTCATTTACTTTATTTATCCACATCAGCCTGATTCTCACATCACCACACCACATAAACCATCAATCAAACTTTTAACCCACGCATAACGGTAACGTAGTAGCAAAAAAAGAAAAAAAAATAACGCCTAAATATATGCTAAGCTAAAGGTTGCGTATACGCATTTGGCAGCAGTGAAATGAGTTTAAGTACCGGGAAAAAGGTCGACCAACAAATGAGGCATACAAATTTAATATTTCATGTAAAGCGTGTGGTGTTACTGAAAGCAGTCGGTGAGGGAACGTTTGTGCTTATTTTGATTTGGTGGCATGCTACCGCATTGTCCTGAGGGCTTTTGCATAGCATTCTACCTTTTCTGTTATAACTGACTTGTTTTGTTCAACAGATTTTTTCGACACATTTTTGCTACGGATGTCTCGTATTTTCTACTCCACTGATTTATTGAATTGTTTTTTCATTTAGTTTTGAATTGATTTTTTAGCATTTCAATTGTCTACTTATGGGCGCTTTATAAATGAAATTTAATTTAGCTTATAAATTGCCTACTTTTTGGCGCTTCCTCCAACACACGTGTGTGAAAAATATTACAGGAAATGAAGAGAAGAAGAAAAATAATTTACACCGGTAGTACGCTACAAAGTTTATCAGGCAATTCGATTATGCTATCACTTGTGGAATACGCCTAAAAGTATGCTAAGCAGCTTTTCCGCACACATATTATAATTTATTTAATAAAATGGAAAGAAAGCGCCTAAAAGTATGCCCGCTCTTTTTTGACCTTGAATTTTCAGATATAGTTCACTTAATCTTAAAACTACTCAGATCAAGTATAGAAACTCTTGAATATTTTTACGAGAATTTAAAGTATTCAGCACAGATTTATTAACTTACAAGCATGTGCGCCCCAAAGCATGCTACATGTTGGGTATATACAAGCAAACATTTAAAATAAGTTGACATAGTCTTCCTACCATAGACCGGCTACATTGTTTACACATACTCTTTAAGCCTAGCTACTTAATTCTTGCAAACCTATTTTTAGGCGCTGAAGCACATATAGCACTCGCTCTTCAAAATCACAAACCATTATACTTTAATAAGTGTACATAGCCACCTACACACTTGCGTAGCAAGCAAAATGCTCCTCAGTACATACATTAAGCTGGTTCGTAAAAGCTATAACATGTGCCTACAAGTATGCAAATTTATGTGACAACCATTTACGCATTTGCGGTAAATTAAATAAAGATTTATATGAGACTTAAATTTTCTGTTGTCGTGCAAAACTTTAAAAGTTGGTAAGGTGTGTACTAAAAGGTTAGCTTTGGCAGGTAATTAATTTGCTAACATGTTTGCATATGTAACATACTTTTAGGCGCAAAAAATTAAACAAGTCAACCGGTTTGGGGTACGTTTATTTTACGTGTACTTGTTGAACTAAAATGAATGTGCGGATTTGTGCGAACAAAGCATGTAAGAAATTATAAAAATTTCAAGCAAATAAGAGCCTGAAACGCTGCTTCATTTTTCACGAAAGCAAGATAAAAAAATCGTGCGTTAAATATAAAAGTATCTGAACTGGAATTTCGTGCCAAGTTCAATTTTATAAATAAATATTTTTTACGGCTTCGTGGCGAGATCTATTATAAGTGTATAGAGCCTAAAAGTATGCAACAACTAATAGGCAATCATTTTCGAATGTCATTTCCGAACTTTAAAAAACGTAAAAGTGTTTTGTTTGGAAAGGTTAACTTCGACAGGCAATTCATTAGCTAGGACGTTTACAAATGTATGACATATGAGTAACATATCTACTTTTAGGTGCACAGTGTTAAATAAGACACACGAAGCTGAAGATATCTGAGCTAGAATTTTATGCGAATTCGATTTCATATGCAAATTTTGTTTTACTTTTTTGTCGCTAGATGTACTATACGATTTTTAGAGCCTAAAAGTATGCAACCTTTCATAGAAAATTATTATTTAACACCGCTGAGAACCCTGTAGTGTTACAACGAGTCCGGAAAAGCTAATAATTCGACACGATTCATGAGGTAAATAAAGCAGACCCTGAGTGTCGGGAGCGTGAGATGATGGCTGAAAGGAATGATGCACGAAAAGCCTTCGTGAGTTAGGTCAAGGCAAGCGAATCCTTAAAGCAGCTCCGGTTCCGAGATGCTTTTCGTAGATACGCCGGAATTTGGTAGCACAGCCAGAGAGAGTCCTCGACTGAGATGGAAAACAGATACTTAGAAATAGTTGGCGAGCAAAATAAATTCAAAGTGGTCCTATTTTTCCAAACTCCTCAAAATATTCTCGAAAATTCCCACTCACATGCTTTTCTGGCTTGTTGACTTTTAAAAGGAGCACAGTTCGTCTACAACAAAAATTTAAGTGAAAAATGTATTCGACTTTTTTGTAGGAAAACTTGTTACAGCTTTCTCACCTGAAATCGTAAATGTTATTATTCAACCCAGAGGATCAAAGCGAGTCAACGTCTGAGCTACGCTGGTTACCTGAGCTTGAAAGCAGTCAACACGTGAACGCAAAAGATGCTTGTTGAATGCGCCTAGTGGAAGATAATATCAACACGTACTCGTATTGTAACAATAAAATAAATCACATAAATTTTTTAAAGCAGCAACAAAAACAACAATGTCTGCAACACCACTTCACACCACCATCAGATGGCCTATTAGAGGGCACGTTGTGTGAAAAAGCAGTAAGTTTGAAATGAAAATTTAGTGCATAACAGCTGCTACTGCTGTCAAAAAGCAACAACAGAGGAAACATAAAAAAGTGAAGCTGTAAATGTATGCAAGAAAAAAGCAAAAACTTGTGAAAAACTTTACTTTGTCTGCTGCTGACACATTGTTATACGCAGCGGCTGTGGTGTTGAAGCAAACAAAGGTGTATACTTTCAGGAATTTGATGTTAACCTTAAAAAGAATACGCAAGAAAACCACTACTCTTTTTTTATTCGTACAATGCTTCGAGTGGCATTTAAGTTAGGTTATGACAGTTTGAGGTTATGTGAGATATGGAAAAACCAAACGTGGGAAGAAAGTTTATAAAAAAATGAAATCGTGCACTTTTCTTATACTTACGCTTATCAGTAGAGTTCGGAAAAATATGTCAAATCAAAAATAAAATAAAATTTGATAAACTGTGAAAACTATTTTAGCATAATTTTAGGCGTTTGATTTTGACATATTTTTAATTTTTTTCTACTTATCAGTCGCAGTAAAGAAAAAGCTTTTGAAAACAAACCCATATGAATGGAGATATGTTGGAAAGGGCGATCAAAGTGATCATGTGTGTATATCCCTTCAAATAGAGCATACTTTTAGGCGCAACTATTTTCAGTTTATTTTAGCTACTGCTTCATATTTTGGTGAGCAAAATTTGCAAGGATTCATCGAATTTCGGTTACCTGATCACTATTCTGTGATCTTCGATCATTAAGTAGTCCTGTCAGCCAGCACATCAAGCTCACGAGAACCATAACTTTCGGTGTCACTTTTTTTCTATGTAGATAAATGCTTAGCGGTTAAAATTTCTATTCGAAGACTTTCTAAACACTTTACCGTAATTCCCTATTCCTGACATTTAATTTTGTTTTAATTCAATTTTGGTCTTCTGATTACCCTAAATTGAAGAAAAAACTACTTAAAAGAAACTTTTCCTTTTTTTGCAGACTTTATTAAATAACTTAAAAAATTTGTATTTTTTATCTAATTTTCCCTTCCTAAACATATGAATTATTGTACCTTATTTTCGTATCAAGCTAAACTTTTGGAAAGTTTTTGCGGTGGGCAGTTTAACAAAAGTTTTCTATTGAAGCCAAATCAAAGGCGTCGAAATATTTGTGCGCCTGAAAATAGGCAATGAAAAAAATTGATTATGGTTTGTACTGCAGATGACTTGTTTTCTAAAGTAGCGTTCACGTAAAGCTATGGAAAGAAGTTTTCTAAGCTTGGATACTCTAAAAAATGGGTAAATAATAAAAGGGAATAAAAATTCTAAAAAAAAAAATGACACAGAAGTGTCTGAAATTCAAAATTCACTTGATCTGAGATTTATGACTGATTCCAAGCTGCAGGCTTTTATATAGATACAAATTAGCTATAAATAACTAATCTCAAACAATATGGCCAAAATAGCACATATACATTTCGTCACTCGCTAGCCAGAGGCATGAATGTGCAAAAATTCAAATTTTGGGAAATCGTACAATTTGGCAAATATCGCAAAATTTCAAAATTTAGTTTTTGACATAAATATATTTTTGCCAGTTATGTTCTCATTATTCTCTTTCCACTTATATAAGTTTTAGGTTAATATTCCTTCACGAAAAATTTTAAAATTGAATTTCTAAATTTTTAAAAATTTTCGTTAAGCCAGAAACACGAATGTGTAGCAAAATTATTACGTATACGCCATGGTGTATGTGGTTCAGAGCAACGCATTTACGTTTCTGGCTCAACTAAAATTTTACAAAATCTAGAAATTCAATTTTTAAGCATTTTCGTTCCGCCAGAAACATGAATGTGTAGCACATTCGTTGTTCTGGCACAATTTTCAGAGATTGAACTACACATTCATGAAAATGGCATGGCAAATTTCCGGGGGTTCCTTGTACTTTGGTAACCCAGGCTTTCGTGAACCTGGAAAATTTTCACATTCATGCCTCTGGCAAGCGATCGATGATATTAGGAATCAACTCCAAATCTTTGTTTGAAACTTTTAATAAATTAAAATCATGTAAATAAAATTTAGTAATCGCATCTATTGTCAATACTCATGCGGGCTTCTTTACTCTAAGCACAAAAACAACGCAAATCGAAGGTAATGAGTTGAAAAGTTAGCAACTGAGTCTGTGGTAAACATTCAACTTAATACAATACCGATATGCAAATCACCAAAATAATTCTCTTCAAGAACCAATATAAATTTCTAAGTATCACACTAGAAAAACTCTAGTTTGTGCAAAACTTTTGGTTAGCATTGTTTTTACATACATCCACATAAACTATTTCCCCATTTATCTCCGCATCATTTGCTCTTTTTTGAAATTTTGTGTGGTTTAAGTTTCTAGTTTCGAAGAAAAGACAAGTAGGGAAATAATATACTTCTTAGACTTCTTTTTAGGATTGAAAGTTAAAAGTTTGGTAAATGTTTGCACTGCTGGTAAAAACATTTGTATAAATTTCGTTTGAAAATTTTGTGAGTAGCATGCAAATAAGCGACTAGTCTGGGATAAACTCAAAATGAGTGACAAAGGATAATGTGAGAAGAATAAATGAGATGAATGGTTTGAGCATGTCCTAGGATGAGACCTATAGGAGTCTATTATCAATTCCGACGGAGCTTCCCGTTGGGAATGATTCTAAAGAGTCGATAGATAATTGATCGACTTTATCAAAATTTGGTAGAAGACTTCGATTAAGTCGATAAAATATCTATCGACTTTCACAAATTATTCCCAACAGGAAGCTTCGTCGGAATAGCTGATAGACCTCATTATACCCTCTGCTCGCTGAACGGGTACGATCGGAGAGGTCCACTTTCTAGCCCTAAAAGTATGTTAACAAATTAAGATGGATTTAGACGAAAGATATTAATCGCTAATCACTCTCTTCATAGTTTTCACATGTTTTAAATAACGTGACTCATATTCATGAAAGGTATAAAGCCTTTGGCACAGCCGAAGACAGCCCTTTCCTTACTTGTTTTTTTTTCTATACATTTAATTCTAATTTATCGATTTTTCTAATTCTAAGAAATATTTTTTTATTTATTTATAATGTTTTATTATGCTTTTTTTCTCGGCTATCGAGATATGAAAGAATTTGTGTCGACTTTTTCGATTTTTATCGATTAAATCATATTATTTTGTTATTTTTTCCCCTAATCGAAGTCCCCTCTACTCAGTATTTATTATCGATTTTTGTTATCCAAACAACAAACAGTTATCGATAGTCTTCGATTTTTAACGATTAAATTGTATCATTTCTTGATATATCTGTTTTGTGTCGATATATTTCGATTTTTATCGATTAAATCATATTACTTTGTTATTGTTGCTCAGTATTTATTGGGCTTATTTTTTTTGTTATCGAAGCAATAAACGTTTATCGATATTTTTCGATTTTTAACGATTAAATTATATAATTTCTTGATATATCTGTTTTCACTTCTTCCTTAATCTTAGTTCCCTTGTAGTTTTCGTACGCTCAATTTTCGAGTAGTTTTGGAAAAGATTATTATTTTTGTCAATATATATTTTTGGGGCAATGAACCCACTCAAAGCAAACATTTCTAAACTTCATTGGTAAGCGTTAAGTTTTTTTTTTTTTTCAAAGTGCCATTTTTTTTTAAATTCCTGCATCACTTGGACTTTAGTTTTAATTTAAGCAAAGTTTTAAAACTACAGTATGGTCTCTTTAACTTTTGAAAAACTTCAGTTGTCACCAACACGCTTGCATTCATAAACTTTACTACGCTAAGATGTTGAAATAATCAACCCAGTTAAGCAACAATCCATTTCACAAACTGCACTCATAACTCATAGCAAAATGTTACGTATACGACATGTCGTACTCAGTACGAGTAAAATGGCAAGTTGTTGCATTCACGTGCGCAAAACACAAACTGAATTGCTGACAAACTATGTTTCACCAAAAGTTTCCGATATGGTGTAATGTATGCAAATAAAATACGTGCATACGCACACACACACACACACGCATATATATTTGCATTTTCAAAGGAGCAAGTTGACAAAGCATTATGTTCCACTGACTAAATGTTTGACTGTTGCTATGTAAATTAAAAAGTTTGTGCGGTATGAACAACTTTGGTCTCACACATACAACAATTGTGCATTATTTCTTAGTATATCAACGAGACATACATTTATTTATGTAGGTAAATATGCAACTCATATGCATATGTATATGGAAATCCAAGATAAAATGTAAATTTAATAACTAAAAGTGTATAGAATTAGTAAATCTGTTGCAATTTTTTGTATGAAAGTCACTTGAAGGACAAAGTTTTCGTATTATAAATTCGTTATGCAATAAACCTTCACTCTTTTCTGTTATGTGTATATATTAGACTGTCCCAGAAATTTATGGAAAAAAATTAAAGTTCGAAATTTGATATGCATACCCTCTAGGATAACAGCAAACGATTTTTAGTTAGAGTTTTTGCCAGCAGCTTATAATAACTTCGCAAACGAGTGCATTAAGGCTTCGAAAATTACATAATTTTAGTATTTGATTCATATTTAAAAGACTGTGCAACAAATCTCCAACTTTTAATTTTTAAAAGGATAACAGGATTCTTTGCAAGGTTATCGAAAAAAAGTATTCACGAGAAAAGAACATTAGAATTTCAAAAGTGTTTTAGTAAATTGCGTAACAATATGTTTTCTAGCAAAAATAATTGAGTACATCTTGAAACTTTGCAATTATAGTGCACGTTTTCTACGTACTACACGGCGTATGAGTAATATTTATTTGTTGAAATTGTGGTACAGTCTCGTATGCATATTATAAGCGTATATGCATGTATCACATGGTTGATAATATAAAATACAGAAAGTCTTTAAAAAATCTATACGCAGTGAGGCGCAGACACATTTGTCCCTTCGGCAGGCAATCCCCCCTGTGAGCATGTTAAGAGTCCATATTTTGGCACTAACTGACCATTAGTATGAGCAAATTTTGTCATGCTACACTTAAGCATTACAGTATTACATACATATGTACGTATGTATACATATGTACAACAACAACAAGGCGAACAAGGAGTACAAGTTTGTTAAAACAATCGACTTAAATTTGGCCAACATACCAATTGCAGATTGTAACTATTAAAAAGTTTTCAGAATGGAACAACAATGTTAACAATTACTTAGGAAATGTGAAAAGTTATGAAAAACAAACAAAAAATGGTTGTATAAACAAGCATTCCGTGCACAAAATACGTCTAGTCTGGCATCCATCCGGAATGAGGCGCAAAGCAGCATGCGACTTATGTGAGTTTTGGTCTACTGTCTATAGTTTAAACTGTTCCCTACTGTTCGAACAAATTTATTGTATCCCTGAGAGAGTACTCCTGAGCAGGTACTATTCTAATGCCTAAAAGTATGCTACAAAAATTAAACTTATCTGGTCCCATCTATGCCCATAAGAAAATAGTTGAAACAATTATAGCCCACTGTAGACGAAACGAGTTAATCGCGATCCACTCTCTTCAGAGATTAGTCGTGCGATTGTTGGCAGGGTTTAAAAAACAAGTAGCGCAAGATTTTTGAGGCGCCTAAATGTATGCAAAAGTAATTCAAAATTGTTTAAAGTTGACATTTTTAAGACGCATAGAACTTTGAAAAATTAATAAAGCAATAAAATAAGAGCATACAAAGCTGACATTTTTAATTTCACAGTTCAACAATCTTCCGATAAAAGTTGACTTATAGAAACGAAATATAAATAAGCTTTTACTCAATATCTCAACTCCAGCGCCACCTATTGGATTAATTTTCGGTTGATTATGTATCAAACATATGTACGCGGCAAATATGAATAAAATCGGGCCTAAATGCGTAAATAAAGCGACTCCAGCGCCATCTAGCTGCAAACATATATCCATTGTCGAGAGGACATATCCAAAAAATGAACTTACAAAACTGTACCAAAATACTTAAACAAGTTTTTGAGCCAACTCCATACAAAAAAACTCCCCCGTATAATTATATATATATATAAATAACCGTAACATTAAATATTTGAGCGCCTAAACGAATGCAATTTTAGCTAAGAAGTACACTTCTAATTGAAAAAAAACATATTTTTTTAGTTTGAAAGCGCCTTAAAGTATGCAGAAGTCATGGGAAAAGTTAGTTTAAAGGATATAAAATTTTTGGAAATTAATTTAAAAGAAAAAAACATACATAGTTAAATATTCATCTCGCAAAATTCAAACTTTTAATATGCGAGCGCCTGGAAGTTTACAACTTTAACTAAGATGTTCATTTCTAATTAAATAAACCTTGATTTTTTATGAAAGCGTCTGACGGTAGGCAAAGTTAACTGTAAGTTGTCTGAAGTTGATATTTCAAGGTACATATATTAAACCTTGAAAATGGATACTCTTAAGAGTAAGTAATTTGCCTCAAGAGGTTTGCAGTTCGTAGTTGAAATGCGCCGCAAAGTATGCAGAGACATACATATCTAATTTATTAATATGTGATTTCTTTTGAAAAGAGCCTAAATGTATGCAAAAGTAATTGATAAATAACTGAAGTTGACATTTTGAGGCATATAAAAAGTTGAAAAATTTATAAATAGAGTTTGGAAAATATATCAAACTCAAACGCCTAAAATTATGCTCTAACAACAGTTTATCCAATTTTCTTTTTTAAATAAATTTACAAAGTTGAGCTTCATTTGACATATCGTTCCGATTTCTAGTTAAAAAATAACAAACTTACAGAGAAAGTGTGTTCTATTTTGAACTTTCGGTTAAATGGTCTCTCACTAGAAGCTGGTTATTGAAAAGTTTTAAATTAAGCGTAGTACCTTAAAACTTTCCTCATTGGAAGATATAGGTTTCTCCTGGTTACCAAAAAATATGCTTTCAAAAAAAATAAAAGCAGGAATTTATTATTTTACAAGCCCATCAGCAAGTCCTCATGGGTAAGATGTGGCCCTTTGAGGATAGTCTAAAATCATTTAGCATACCAACTTTTTTTGATAAGTTTAAAACAAAGCTGAATGAAGTTTATTCAACTAAGCGCCTAAAAAATGCAACGGTGCATCTAAACAACTTTTCTTAGCTACATATGCGCCTGAAAGTGTGCGATGCGAATGTTTATAAAATGTTGGTTTATTGAAAGTCCAACTATACAAATTTTGGTACACATAACCTATTATCGCAGCTTTGAGTCGAATTATTCTGATGGCTGATGAATTCTGCCAAAAGCGGCATCATCACCTAAGATGTATTTTAAGTAAAAAAATAGGCCTAAAAGTTTGCAACTAAAAATTATATAATTTAACTTTTTAACTCTCATTATTTCCTCTTCTCTTCTCCACAGATCGGTTCGTTTTTCATGATCAATCTATGTCTCGTCGTTATCGCCACCCAATTTTCGGAAACGAAAAAACGTGAAATGGAACGTATGCGACAGGAGCGTGCACGCTACACATCCACCTCAACATTAGCTTCGAGCACAAACAATTCAGAGCCAGCCACATGCTATGCGGAGATTGTTAAATATATTGCACATCTTTGGCGGCGTTTCAAGCGACGCATGTTAAAGAAGTACAGATTATATAAGTATGATTATTATTGTTTTATTTTCTTCAATTAAGTTTGTTTTCGAATACTTTCAGTTACTGTAATTAACCCTCAAACTAAACTAAAAAAAAACCCAAATCAAGAACGCATTGATTGATTGATTGCGTTAATGCGTGCGCTACAAGAGAAATTACTTTCGTTAACCCATATCTACAGTCCCTTAGAGCAAATAACAAATCCTATTAAGTAGCTGCTTTCATTGTAAATTTCACAACACTAGTGTTAAGAATATTAAGTGTGTATAGACGAAGTTATACAAAGACAAACAGATTTTATTTTCCGAGGTCTGTAAAAAATATTTAGGAAAACATTGAGAGGCCTTGAGTTTCAAGAAATTTGCAGAGGAAGCTTGTCATAATTTTTGTATTTCATCACTCCTGTCTGAAGTGTGAAAATTTCCTCATTCATTCGTAATTGCATATCATACAAAATGATCAAATGTTTAGCTCCTTAGCAACTTTATAATAAACCCAACAAAATTACAGCCTAAAATTATGCATTTAAAGCTAAAAAAAAATTTTATGTATCATAAAATGGCTTAAACTATATTTTTAAACACAAACTGAGCTCGAAATTAAGCAATACAATTTTAGTTGTCCATTTAGTAGGCTGGGCAGTTTTTCAACTATTAGTATGACTAATTAAGCCTAAAAGTATGCAACAAAAATCAAAAACAGCTGCTTTGCATTCAGTGACTTGGCTTTTAACGTGAAACAACCTTTATCAATTCAAAAAAATAGGTTTAGTACCACGATAATGCAAGTTTATAATAAACCCAACAAAGTTTCAGCCTAAAATTATGCAACTAAGGCTGAAAAATAATTTTTCTGTGTCATAAAATGGCTAAAACTGCATTTTAAACATAAACTGAACTAAGCAATAGAAATTTTAGTTGTCCTTTTAGTAGGTTGCGCAGTTTTTCAATTTTTCGTAAAGTATGCAACTAAGGCTGAAAAATAATTTTTCTGTGTCATAAAATGGCTTAAACTATATTTTTAAAACATAAACTGGGCCTGAAATTATGCAATATAAATTTTCGTTGTCCTATTTGTAGCTTGCGCAGTTTTTGAATTATTAGTATGACTAATTAAGCCTAAAAGTATGCAACAAAAATCAAAAACAGCTGCTTTTCATTCAGCAACTTGGCTTTTGAAGTGAAAAACTTATGTCAATTCATTAAATGTGATTAGCATTAGGAAAACGCCTAAAATTATGCTTCGTATAGGTTTCAGACACATTATTCTCGATTCTGCCAAGGTACTAAAACCCTTCATAATAGTTTTCGGAGCTTGACTGTGTGCACTAAGTTAAACGAAGCGTATGAGCTTAGTTTTTTGCACTTTTCACCACTTCGGAAGTATTTCGCCCAATTACTCCCTAAACAACTGCCTTGTAATTAAATTTGCGCCTAAATCTATGCAATAACAAAAACTATTTTTCCAAAAAACAATATTCAACAGATTTTAAATTTTTCAAGCACGCTTACGTTAACTGTATGAATTTCCAGTTAGTTAAAAAAAAAACAGTGAAAAAATTTAACTAAATAATGCTTCGCCTAAAAGTATGCCACTTAAAATATAAAATGTTGCTTTAGCAGCGCTTTAGTCAATGTTGCGAAAACTAAATAAAAAATATTATTTAAAGCGTTCAAAAATGTTTATTGCCAGCTAACCGCAGCAGTATGCTTATTTAAATTTGCTAATTATTTATATATTTTTTTTTATAATTTAAAACGATTATTCTTGCTTAGCAACTTTTTCGCTGTTTTGATTACAGTTAATTTTAGCAATTTGGTTTTTGCTGAAATAAGCTTTTACAATTTTTATTTTTATATTTTTTTTGTTTTTGTTTTATTCCTTTTTATTATTTACTTACGTACTTAGGTATGTATGTATGTATTTACTTATAAATATTTAAACGAGCGCATATTGCATGCAGTATTTTGCATTAATCTATTTACATATTTTGTGGTCGTTAGTTAGCGAGTTAGTTAGTTATAAAATATTGATTGAGTGCAAAATTTTTAAAGCAAATAAATTTTTGAATAGGATTCATACACAACCACTAACACACACAAGCACATTCATTTCTACATACAATTTTCTAACCCAGAGCGCATTTAGTGTTGTTGTATGTATGTCGTTGTATGAAATTTAAGGCTTAAAGGCTGAATTTTGAATGTCATATGCACAGACTGAAAAAAAAGAAAAATATCTAAATAAACTAGACCCAAATTTTTCTGAGTGTATGAGTTTTTTTTTTTTTTTTTATCCAGTAAACATATTTTTTATTCATTTTTACTGTAAAATAAATGCGCAATTTACCGTTGGAGAGGCGAAGAAGAGAGTGAATTTGGCTCTCAGATTTTCGGACAATTGTCCCACTGATTCAGTTGGGCAGATGGGAAAAAATGAATGATAATTTGGACCTCGTGGGTGTTCAGCTATCGGAAAAAGGCAAAAATCTACTTGATGCGAACTACAGAGACCCATAGAGGGTTAAGAGGCCTTTTTGAATGAAATTTTTACACTGTAGAGATTCCGTATTAAAGTTTTTGCCTAGATATTTTACTTGGCTTTAAGGACTCCCATATATGTATAATGGTTTCAGATTTAAAGAAACCCTGGGATCATTTTGGTACCTAGTGGACTCAAAACTCAGGCCTTTTCTGAAAATTTCAAAAGTCAAATGTACAATTTTTAATTTTATTTTTTTTTTTTTTTTTTTCAAATTACCCTGTGTAGAAAAAAAAACAATTTAAAAGATCGGCCTGATCAAACCTAAAAATTTTTATATTCTCATTTTATTTCAAATTATAAATTAATTTTATTCCGTTTTTTATTTTTAATTTAATTTTTTATTTTATTTAAATCTATTTCATTTGATTTTATTTTATTTAATTTAATATTGTTTTATGTAATTGGTTCTATTTAAATTTATTTTGTTTTATTTTTTTTTGTTTTAATTTTTTATCCTTATTTTATTTTTATTATATTTTATTTAGTATTATTATTTTTTTATGTAGTTTTATTTTATTTTATTTTATTTTATTTTACTTAATTTTAATTTATTTAAATTTTTTTATTTAATATTATTTTATACATTTTGTTCTATTTAAATTTATTTTAATTTATTTTTTTTTTTGTTTTAATTTTTTTCTTTATTTTTTATTATATTTTATTTAGTACTATTTTATTTTTTTAAGTACTTTTTTATTTTATTAATGTTATTTTATTTCATTTTATTTTATTTTATTTTATTTTATTTTATTTTATTTTATTTTATTTTATTTTATTTTATTTTATTTTATTTTATTTTATTTTATTTTATTTTATTTTATTTTATTTTATTTTATTTTATTTTATTTTATTTTATTTTATTTTATTTTATTTTATTTTATTTTATTTTATTTTATTTTATTTTATTTTATTTTATTTTATTTTATTTTATTTTATTTTATTTTATTTTATTTTATTTTATTTTATTTTATTTTATTTTATTTTATTTTATTTTATTTTATTTTATTTTATTTTATTTTATTTTATTTTATTTTATTTTATTTTATTTTATTTTATTTTATTTTATTTTATTTTATTTTATTTTATTTTATTTTATTTTATTTTATTTTATTTTATTTTATTTTATTTTATTTTATTTTATTTTATTTTATTTTATTTTATTTTATTTTATTTTATTTTATTTTATTTTATTTTATTTTATTTTTTATTTTATTTTATTTTATTTTATTTTATTTTATTTTATTTTATTTTATTTTATTTTATATTATTTTATTTTATTTGATTCTATTATATTTAATTTTTTTATTTTTTTAGTTTGTTTTATTTTATTTTATTTTTTAGTTTTTTTCATTTTATTTCAAATTATTACTTAATTTTATTCTGTTTTTTTATTTTTATTTAAATTTTTTATTTCATTTAAATCTTTTTCATTTTATTTTATTTTATTTAATATATACATATTTATTTATTTTTTTTTGTTTTAATTTTTTTTCTTAGTTAATTTTACTATATTTTATTTGGTATTATTTTTTTTTTCTTCTTTTATTTTTTTATATGTTTTTTTTTGTTTCTTTTTTATTTTCTATTATTTTTTTATTTTATTTAATATTTTTTTTTATATTTTTCTTTTATTATTTTTTTTTGTTTTATCTTTTACATTTGCTTTTATTTTTTATTTTTTTTTTTTCTTTTTATTTTATTTATTTTTTTTTTTTTCTTTTATTTTTTTTTTTTTTTTTCTATTATTTTTTTATTTTATTTAATATTTTTTTTCTATTTTTTTTTATTATTTTTTTTTGTGTTGAATCTTTTATATTTACTTTTTTTATTTTTTTTTCTTTTATTTTATTTTATTAAATTTTTTTTAATTTTTGTTTTTTTATATTTTTTTTTTATTTTTTTTTATTTTTTTTTCTTGTTTATTTTCTTTTATTTTTTTATTTTATTTTTTTTTTTTTTTTATTTTATCTATTTTTTTTTATTTTTTTATTTTTTTTTTATTTTATTTTTTTAATATTATTTTATTTTATTAAATTTTATTTTATTTTGTTTTTAATTTTTTTTTATGTCCATAGCAGTACTCTCCATATTTTGTGTGTCCTTTGTATGTATGACTATATCGTCGGCTGAATGGAAGATCGCCCTATTTCAAAAAAGTTTTGAAAAACGCCCTATTTCAGAATTTTTTTCAACAACGCCCTATTTCAGAATTTGTTTGAAGAACGCCCTATTTCAAATTTTTTTTCAAAAACGCCCTATTTCAGAATTTGTTTGAAGAACGCCCTATTTCAGAATTTGGTTCAAAAACGCCCTATCTCAGAATTCGTTTGAAGAACGCCCTATCTCAGAATTTTTTTCAAAAACGCCCTATTTCAGAAGCCCATTTAGAAAAGCTATAACTCAAAAGTATTTACTATTTTAAATGTCTTTGGATGAGTTTATTAATTTATTAAATCATTGAATTATAAAATTCATGATAAGCTTCAGGAATTACTAGTTTTGTACACATTTCCTGCAAATCCTTCTTTTTATCGGCATCCAACTCCAGCCGACTATATAGTTGAGTGAGAGGATATTGTTTTAATACTGATTTTTTTGTGGGAATTAATATAGGTATTGCTTCTTCACCATACTCGTATTTAATAAAGGCTTTATTTTCTGCGGGAAGCACTGCGATTTCCCTCAAATTCATGATTTTTATTGATTTCCAGTTTTCGTCGTTTGCCAAAGGGCGAAAATCAAAAATTTCATTTTGTTGAACTTCGTGGACAATATACTTTGGTTCATTTTATTTTTTTATCATACCACAAGACATCTGACAATCTGATATAAATGATATTAAAATTAAAGTTTTCTAGACACAAAACCCAACTTATTAAGGCTGTTCAGGAAAAATTAGTGTCAAAGTACTTATATTTTTGAAGTTTATTGTCTAAATTTGCTACGAATGCTACGTTGCTATACCATTTGTAAAAAGATCCTGAACAGCCTCATTGTCTCCATCCGAGAACGTTGCTAAAAAATTAAAAAGTTCACATATCTTCACTTTGTAGCAGATTTAGGTCGATAAATCTAAAAACCGAAGTACATTATACTTCTATGCAAGTAAAAAGTAATTTCTAAAATGCATATTTACAATCCTTCATAGCCTTTTAAATTATAAAAACTTTATTCGAGTTAAAGGTTTTCTAAAAGCACATTTGAAATAGGGCGTTCTTTGAACGAATTCTGAGATAGGGCGTTTTTGAAACAAATTCTGAAATAGGGCGTTCTTCAAACAAATTCTGAAATAGGGCGTTTTTGAAAAAAAAAATTGAAATAGGGCGTTTTTGAATCAAATTCTGAGATGGGGCGCTGTTGAAAAAAAATCTGAAATAGGGCGTTTTTGAAACAAATTCTGAAATAGGGCGTTCTTCAAAACTTTTTTGAAATAGGGCGATCTTCCATTCAGCCGACGATATGTGATCATCTGTTACTACACAATCAAACACTCACATATTCACTACCCATCACTATCACTTCACCACTCACAACTCACCAACAGCTAGACACCTATCATTGCATAGTCAAATGGTTAGACAGTCAGCCAATCAGTCAGTCAATTAGTTAGGCATGACAAGTTATTCGTGTGAACAGAATAGAAAAATATGTATTTTAACAAAAAAAAAAACAACTTGACACTAATATATTTACATTTCACTCTCTATTTGTGTTGCTTTCAAAATGAAAAACATGAAAATGAAAAAAAAAATGGCAAAACGCAAAATAAAATAACGAAAAAAACGTAAATGACATGCAATGATTTCCACATGAATACGCGCAACAACAATTGAATGGCTAAACAAATGACTTACGAATTATTTGATGCCTCAAATGACATGCGAAATATGTCAAATGTTAACAACAACAAAATGTTGCGCGTGACATGCCAACTCTCCCCAATGCTGATGAACTTCCTTTGCACGCATTCAAATATACGCCAACACTTGGCGCACTGTCACTTATCACACCCATCATCACTTGTCACTTGTCAACAACTAACAACTGCCAACTACTATAAACATAACAAAAACAATTACTCATAACAATAGATATCAAAAACAGCAACGCAAAGAAGGTCTCCTCCCTAATGCTGACAATTTGACCTTTTCACCATCGCGTATCAAGTGTCATCACCCGAAGTGTCCAAAATATGGTAATCGGAAACCATCGAGTATACAGGATCAAATGATCACTGTTATGGTGCCATTGAATTCGAATAATAATAATGTGAGCAATAGCAGCAACAACAATAATAATGGCACTTGTGCTGCAACAACAAATGGCATGCGAAATCATCAAATGCCAACAACGACAGCGACGACAGCGACATCAACAGCGTTGACAATGACATCAATGTCAACGACTGCAACAATAACACCAACAACAGCAATAGCAGCAACAACACTCACTTTGCCACTCCATACAACAACAGCAAGCACAGCAACTGCAACAACACCACTGCTAAATGGCACTATGACCAACACTGGTTATCCGAATAATAATATGAATGTGTGCCCGGGCGGTCAGCAACAGCAGCAACATTCGTCATCAGAAAACTCTGTGCAATCAATAGAGCAAGCGACGCGTAATTCAAATTTGAAAAAATCTGCCAATCATTTGACAGCCGATGCGTTGAAGCAGCCAGCGCAGTCGCCGGGTCAGTTGCAGCAAGCGGGGCAGCAGAAAACTATTTTATTGAAATTTCCGGCAAACTTGGATTCCGAACAATTAATTGTGAGTATTTATTTGAGCTTATGTTGTTGTCTGTTTTTTTTTTTTTAATTGTATGCGCAATGAGGTATGATGATTCAATGAATAACTAAATTACATTTCCACAACTTTTTATTGCGGGTAAAGTTGGAGTACACTATGGACTGATTCTTCGGCAAATAGCCGAAATATTTCACTTCGATTCTTCAATGGGTCGTATTTTTCGTATTTCACCACAAAAGCCGCCAGATCATAGACGTTTCAAAGTTTTTTTTCTTTTGCTTTGTTTTTTTTTTACTTTAGGCTAAAAAAATTTTTTTTTTTGACCTCATTTTATTCTATTTCTTATTTTTTATTTATTTTTTTTATTTCATTTAATTTTTTTATTTCGCTTCGTTTGATTCTATTTAATTTTTCTTATTACTTTTTTTTGTTCTACTTTATTTCATTTAATTAATTTTTTTTTTTCTATTTTATTTGTATTTTATGTTTTGTTTTATTTTATTTTATGTTGCTTAATATTTTTTAATTTTTTATTTTATTTTATTTTTTTAAGTAATTTATTTTTTTTTTGTTTTTTTTTTATTTAAGTTTGTATATTTTTTTTTAATCTGTTTTTTGCTCTTATTCCTTATTTTGTTTTATATAATTTTACTTTGCTTTGTTTGAGTTGTTTAATTTTCTTTTTTTTTTTTGTTTTATTTTACAATTTTTTTTTTTGTTTTATTTTATTTTCATTTTTTAAATTTCATTTAATTTTTGTTTTCCAAATCTATTTTGTGATATTATATTTTATATTTCTTTATGTTATATTATTTCTTTTTATTTATTTAATATATTTTTTATTTTTTTTTTTTTTATTTTTTTTTGGTTTTTTCTTATTTGTTTTCCCGTTTTTTTTTTAATTTTTTTTCATATTATTTTTTTACTTTGTTTTTGTTTTTTTTTTGTTTGATTTAATTAAATGTTTCTATTTTAACTTTTATTTCTTTTATTTTATTTTTTTTTGGATTTTTTCAATTTCATTTCACTTTTTTATTCAATTTTTTTATTCTATTTAATTGTTTATGTTATTATTCTATTTTTTTTTTTTAATTTATTTTATTTTACTTAATCTTCTATTTTTATTTAACTTTTTTATTCTATTTCATTTTTTAATATTTTTTTTCTTGATATTTTATATTTTTTTTTATTTTACTTTATGTTATTTTGTTAATTTTTTTTTTTTTTTTAATTAATATTTTTTTTGCTTCAATTTTTTTCTTCTTTTTTCCTTTTTTATTTTTTTTTGAGCTTTATGCCAGATTTTTGAATAAAACCTTTTTTTAGTAGGTAGTATTCAAATATTTTTTTTATTTAATGTTTCTATTTTTTTTTTTTTTTTTTGTTCTTATATTTTTATTTAATTTTTTTAATCGCGGGTTTTTTGAACAATGAAGTACTCGCCTTTATTTATCTAGATATCTCATCATGTCAGCAAATTTCAAAATATATCACATCCATCGCTGTCGTCACATCGCAGTAATAAAAAATTATATCACATCATAACTTAGGAAATGTGATGTCACTATATTTATTCAATCATCATGCCCTGTTGTTTTAAATTTGTACTATCAAACAATACTCGATAACGTTAAAACGCAACAACTACTCAGTCTTCCCTATAGAGACACACAAACTTCCTCATATAAAACTACACACACACACTCAATAAATATTTCAAAGACCAACTAATATGCGAACTCCTTTTTACACAAAAACGAAATACTTTTTGTCATATGATATTTGTATTTGTTTGGTGTATTCTACTAAATCTTTTCTATAAACTATTTGTATCAAAAACACATTTATGTAGCTGCAGTTGGGAAACTTGGGCAAGGTACAGATGCTTTTTGCATAATTTTAAAAAAATCTCTTTATTTAAGTCTTTTTGTTTGTCCTAAATAAAAGTAAGCTAAGTACCAATGTAAATAAAATTTAAGGCCCCGAATTCAGTTATCCTACTGAAGTTTTGATCTAAGCTGATCAGTATTTGATCCTGAAAAGGCAATCTTTCAATCAAATGATGCTCGGCTCAGATTATAACGTATGCATGAAAGAGGACATAGATTTCCTTTTAGCTAATTTAAATCATTTCAAATTTTTATTCACCAACTTCTTGCATTGCTTGTGAAGTGACTAAATTCTTTTGAAGTCACCTAAAAATGTGCATTATATAAAATTCGAAAATCAATTAAATTACAACAAAAAAATGCCCACATATTTTGTGTCAGCTTTATCAATAGAAGTTTAATGCGCCCTAACTGACAAATCACGCTAGCAAATAATTTTACTTTATAAAACCTTGTATATTGTACATTAAAAGTTAATGTACCTTAATTCTCTTTAAACGTATTTTTATAATATTTACTAATTCTTTTTCTTCCCTTTACTATAATACGCTTTCTTCGTTTACGTTTGGTTATACCATTATTTACCTTTTTTCTTTTTCATTTTCTGACCACACAGAGTAATCCCTGCACATCGGGTTTTCTGAGTCCACCCACATCGGCTAGCCGCCGCCCATCGGTTATGTTCAACGAATATGTGCTACTTCATACACCGCCTGCTATAAGTGATCCGCTAACTGTCGCCAGTGCAACAACGACAACTGCGGGCGAGAAAAATGCTGTTTGCTCAACGGAAAAGATGACACAAGCGGGGGATGGCAGTATTTGGCAGGTGAGTTTATAGAGAATCTAAGCGCATATGACTTCTTGATATCACATCGTGATAAGTCATGTCAGCATATCACATAATCATATCATAGCATCACAACATGAACACTCTTATGATCACATTATATGACTAAAATACACCCAAACTAATTCGATAACATTAGTACCTTCACAACAGACTTCTCACGTAGCAGGTTTAGTAGCTGCAACGTAGCCTCGACTAATTTCTGACTTACTAAATCACCAAATGTCAGTAAGCTGTCACTGCATGTCTCATGAGAAATCTAGCCTGAAAGTGTATAAACTTTGACGACTTGTTAGTGTTACATTTATAAGGACCCTACAGCATCGCTGAAACTAGAAGAACCTTCTTAAACATATGGCAACTTTGAAGTAGCATTTTAGTAACATTACTTTGTTATTATATTTTTGAATTAGAACTACGGGTAATACCGTCTTATTCCATACGCCATGCTAGTTAATAGTCAACCAAAGTTATTTAGACCCTAAAGTCGTGAATTTGGTAACGGCTACCTAAATTTTTCTCAGTTGAGGTAGCCGTCAATGTTTCTGTTACTTTGGTGCTGGTTGTGATATCAGAATTAGATATCAACCCAAAGCGAAAATAAGTAGAACTAATACAACACAATTTCGTATTGCCTTAAAAGCTTTATTAAATCATCATATGACATCACATCATATCTACACGCTTTTAAAATCAAATCACATCATATCTAATTAGATATCAGCCCAAAATAAACATCAGTAGAACTAATACAACACAATTTCGTATTGCATTAAAAGCTTTATTGAATTATCTGATCACATCACATCATATCTACGCACTTTTAAAATCAAATCACATCACATCTTATTAGATATCAGCCCAAAATAAAAATCAGTAGAACTAATACAACTCTATTTTGTAATGCATCAAAAGCTTTATTAAATCATCTTATGACATCACATCATATCTACCCGCTTTTAAATCAAATCACATCACATCTAATCGCATTAAACTACACCCAATTAAATTCAACCATATTGTGTATCTTCTTCTCATTTGTTATTTGTTTTTTCCCTCTCTTTCCGAAGGTCAATCTGCCACAAACGATCAACAGCACAGGCCACACCATCGCTAACCCATACACCGATTGTTCTGAGCTGGGTATACATGACGCGATGACATGTCAAGAGCTTTTAGCATTTTCTGTGGCCTTTTCAGCGGCCCTGCCAACAGGCCAGAGTACATTGGAGTCATTTTACACTTCATTGGCACGCTGTGATCCGCATACTGCCGAAGCGCTCAAAAATCAACACAATCGTCAACAGACGCAGCTAATTAAACAGCAACAGCAACAACACCAACAACAGCAGCAGCAACCCAACTCAAAGGTCATAAGCGAACGTCAATGTAAGCGTTTGGATAATAGTAGCACAGTTTTGGCTATAACAAGTAATGCTGGCAACAACACAGCCATTACAACAACAGGCAATTACATAGAAGATTATTCTTGTTGTTACGATTTGTATCAGAATGCTTTATCGCCGTTGGGTGAAAAGAAACAACGTTCGAAAGCAATGCGTCTAGTGATAAACGTCTATCGTTTTGTGATGCGCATTTGTGGTATAATGCGTCGTTATATCAAGCTTTTGGTGGAGCATAAATACTTTCAACAGGGCATTCTATTGGCTATCTTGATTAATACGCTTTCAATGGGTATCGAATATCATGATCAACCACCCGAACTGACAGCGATTGTGGAGAAGAGTAATATTGTATTTTCGGCGATATTCGCTGTGGAGATGTTGTTAAAAGTAGTTGCTGAAGGACCATTTCGTTATATAGCGAATGGATTCAATGTTTTTGATGGCGTCATTGTTATTTTGAGGTAAGTTAATATTTGGATAAATTTTTGTATATAGTTAGTTAGATTGATTCTAAGACTATCTACTTGGGGGTTGCCACCTTGGGGTTTACATGGTTACCACCTATCTCACTTTTTTAAATTGTGTAGCAAGATATGACAATATGGGTATCAAATGAAAGGTATTTTCAGCGACATGCCAACTAAAATATTTTCAAGTAGGGTTGCCACCTAAGGTTGCCACCTTACCGAAGCATATTTGTATATAAGGTACTATCTCGGGAGCAGCTTCACCGATTTGGATGAAATTTGGTATTTATATGGAATGATTGATTCTAAGACTATCCCCTTGGGGGTTGCCACTTGGGGGGTGTACACTGTACAGGGTTGCCACCTATATAATTTTTATTTTAAATTATGGAGTGAGATATGCCAATATGGGTATCAAATGAAAGGTATTTTCGCCGACATACCAACTAAAATATTTTCAAGTAGGGTAGCCCCGGGTTACCATTTACCGTATTGTATTTGTATTCTATATTTTTGGGATCATATTTGGATTATTTTAGGATCATTTTGAGATCATTTAGGGGTCACTTTGGAATAATTTTGGGCTATTTTGCGATCATTTTGGTTGAAATTTTGGATTAATTTGGAACAATTCTGGGGTAATTTTCTTTTTGGAGTCATTTTGGGATGATCTTTGGATCATTTTGGGATAATTTCTGGGTCATTTTGGGAAAATTTGGGGGTCTTTTTGGGGTCGTTTTGGGATTTTTTTAGGATTATTTTGGGAAAAAAAAAAAACTAATGGCGGCGATATACCAATAGGTCATCATAACCTCTAACGAGATTTTTAGCCGAGCTTCTCTTTCCAACTTGTGGTGTGTTGCTTTTGAGTTTTTCCTACAAGTTGGCGGGACCTACAGTTTTTTGCCGACTCCGAACGGCACTTGCAAAGCAAATGAATTTTTTGCTGAGAAGCTTCTCATGGCAGAAATACACCCGGAGAGTTTGCCAAACTACTGCCGAGGGGCGACCCCGTTTAGAAAAATTCTTTTTCTAAATAATTTTTTTGTCGGACATGGAACCGCCACGACTTGGTGTAGAAGGCCGAACACTTAACCGCTACACCACGGCGACCGCCGTGGATAATTTTGGGATCCTTTTGGGGTACATTTAATGGTTTTTTGGTGGTCATTCGGAAATCATTTTGAGATAATTCAGGGTCATTTTCGGATCATTTTTGGGTCGCTTTGGGTTCAATTTCGTATCAGTTTTGGGATCATTTTAAGATTATTTTGGGAGCAAGCTCGGCCACTCAGGTACTAGTTACAAATTACGACAACGACGATTGTCCCATCTAACTGATATTCCACTTCAAAGTTCCCACGGATTTTTAAAGGTTTTACTATGGGGTTATGGGATTCCATATAAGATGGCATTACCCTTAAGTAGTGGACAATCGCTTAAAGTCTGAAAATTAGTCGAGGTTCCGTTCCCGCTACTAAACGTTCAAAATGAGTATGTTACACAAAAATGTTACTCATACGCCATGTATGGCTAATCACATAACTCGTAAGAACTTATCTAATGTCATGCAAACAATTTACAAAAAGTTAATTAGAAATGTGAATAGACGAAAAATGTAAGACCAAAGCAGTAGATATACACCCACACACACACACACTTACAAATTACACACGTGAATCGCTGGTATATCCGAAAGTAGAATATCTCGCCATGTAGCCAGAAAAAAGCCAAACTATGCTAACCATTAAATGTTATATACAAATAAAACGATTTTCTTGGTCACAAGCATATCAACGCCTACACGCCCTGGGCGTTCAACAGACCTACTGAGCCAGTGCGCTGCCTCCACTGGCCAGTGACATCAGCGCCTTTAGTATGCAACAATTTATTGCCGACGCTAACATATGCACAACTTGTTGACTATCATGATAATCATAGCACATACAAAGAGACAAACATATGTAGATACACACAACCTCACTTAGCCACAAGCCACTGCAATTTGCACATTTGTTAACGCTACAATGCCTTTTTGTGTTATTTTCTATCCTTTTTTTATATTTGGTTTTTGAATACTTTTTCGGATTTAGACTACTTTTCGCATGTTGCACAGACAGCCACACATACATATATAGCTACATACCACAATGACAATCCAGCCAACATTTGACAGCGCCAGACTTGCTATTTGGTTACACTGTATTATACGAGTATATCGCACATATGTGTGTGTGTGTGCTCTCCCCCTACACCAGCGCAATCTAAATCTTCGGCAATCGTATGTCAACAGTGAAATTATCACTGCTTCAACACGCCAAAGTAGCAAGGATTTGCATGAGTTGAATGCATTGTTAGTGTAAAGGAAAAATCGTGCACTTCTATGGTGGGGTTTGTATAGCTACATATGTATGTGTGTGTGTGTGTAAGTATGTGCTTTGGCATTGTTAGCACCAGTTTGGCGCTAAGGCGTGAATTGTAAGCAAAAATATTCATTCAGCTTTGCTAACAATGAATGTGCGTGTGTGTTGTTGTAGTTGTGCAATTTTACAAATTTGCATAGCCATGAAATTTATTGTTGAACATAGCAAATATATGTGAATATGTAATACATATACTTTCTCACGTTTAACTCATTCACAAGTTAGTTGATTTATGCGCAAAGCTTTGCAAAAAAGCCAAGACTACGATTTCAATTTGTATGCTATTAGCAAATGGGTGGGTGGTGTTAGCAAGCTTCTAATATTATTAAATGTGTATGTTTCTATGATGATGGAGTAATGTTACTCATACGCAGTGGTCTCCGTTTTCTATAACTAGCTTCCAACAAGCACTAAAGTAAAGGACTAGCAGACGGCGACTTTAATCGAGTCAGTTTAATGTAGCTGTCACTAAATTAACGATGTTTGGGCCTCAGTAACATTGTTTGAATAATTTTTAGTACTTGTGCAGTAACGATTACTACTAGTGACACTTTAAAGTGACGTGACCAACACGGTAACAGTGACTAACTCTTGTTAACAATATGACACTATAAAGGTGACACGGCTATAAAGAGTTCAAAAGTTTGGTCGAACTTGAGGTATGAAATGTATGGTGGCACTGTAGTGGCGTTTGGCAATGTGTAGTAAATGTTACCATAAAGTTCAGTTGCCACCACTATCGAGTCGAGTTCCTACTACTTAGGTTAGGTTAGGTTCAACTGGCTGCCGTAGATGCACATTAAGACCAATTTTAAGAGGCCTGTTGTGTTACCACAAACACTAGGAAAGTCAAACCCGAGACCCGGTCATATGGAAAATCCCTATAATAATTTCCGTTATGTCCAGCTGCGCTACCTGACGTGGGCTATTCACGAAGGAAACGTCCAAAAAGTGCGTTCTTGAGTCGGCAGTTGCATATGAGGTACTCGTCATCTTTGCAACTCTTAGGTACAGCATCGTCGGTAGGGCACACCTAGCCTTTCTGTGCGGAGGTTGCTCTCCTTCTAAGGACATAAATGTGTCTAAAGCTTTCATGATTCCATTTTGCATTCCTAAGTGCTCTTTATCCCGAAGAAACTGCTTGGTTGTTATTTTTCAGAGTTCTTATATTGACTGGCGGCCGCCGTGGTGTAGCGGTTAAGTGTTCGGCCTTCTACACCAAGTCGTGGCGGTTCGATGCCCGGCAAAAGTAACATCAAAAATTATTTAGAAAAACAATTTTTCTAAACGGGGTCGCCCCTCGGCAGTAGTTTGGCAAACTCTCCGGGTGTATTTCTGCCATGAAAAGCTTCTCAGCAAAAAAATCATTTGCTTTGCAAGTGCCGTTCGGAGTCGGCAAAAAACTGTAGGTCCCGCCAACTTGTAGGAAAAACTCAAAAGCAACACCCCACAAGTTGGAAAGAGAAGCTCGGCTAAAAATCTCGTTATAGGTTATCATAACCTGTTGGTATATCACCGCCATTAGTTTTTTTTTTTTTTTTTTTATATTGACTTCACCGATAATCAAACCGAGGTGTGTACAATGACGCCATCTTGCCATGCTTGCCAGCGTCTAATTACAGCTTTGTTCTATGACAGTACTGGCAGTACCTTCGCTTTTGGATTGAATATATTAAGGAAATTTTTACTTGTATTGAGGAAATTTTTACTTGCATTGAGGAAATTATTACTTGTTTTGAGGAAATTTTTACTTATATTGAGGAAACTGAGTTCTTAAAGTTGAGGACAACATTAACTTAAAATAAGGAAAAAAGTCTTTAAATTAAGGATATTTTTCTAATATTAAGTAAATAGAAATAAAGTAACCGGTTCGTTGTTTCAAGGAAATGCTTTTTCTGATTGCACTAACTACCTACTACTGACTCTGAAGTGTAAGTTAGTAGTGCCAAGTCACTTTAAAGTAACAAAATTAGTCGTCGCTCCGTTCCGGTTACTAAATGGGCTAGTTACTTGATGCAAAGTAGTTATACCTCACTTCAGCTCCAGCTAAAAACTGAATTTCTATTAAACACTTTCAGTGTCATCGAAATTTTTCAAACCTTTCGCAATGGCAATGGTGGTAGTGGCGGCGGTTCTGGTCTCTCTGTACTGCGTACTTTCCGCCTGTTGCGCATACTCAAACTTGTGCGCTTCATGCCCAATTTGCGACGCCAACTATTTGTTATGTTGCGCACCATGGACAATGTGGCGGTGTTCTTTTCGCTGCTTGTACTCTTCATTTTCATATTCAGGTGAGTTAATTGTTATTAGTTTATTTGAATTAATAATACTAGGTTTATAATTAAAATAAGTTTTAAAAGCAGTTTCTAAAATAACCTAGTCCAAAAAAACGGTATTAAACTTAATATTTTAGGCATTTAAACTAAAAAATTAAAGGACTTATATGTATGTATTGCGAAGGAATGCAAAATTATGCGTATGTGAGGTCACACAACTAACACACTACACGCACACTAACTTAGCAATTATTAAATAATAGTATTTTTTTTTAAATAAATTTAATAAAAAGAAATTAGTTTAAAGTTAGTTACCATTTTTCGCAATATTTGTTAGGCAAAAAAATGTCATAATCATTGCAAATAACATTTTTTACAACAAAAAAAACTATAAATAATTTTTCTTTTTTTTTTCAATATATTCTACATAAAATTTTTTTTTCTTAACCCTCTTTTTCACTCTTTTATAGTATTTAAGCGCCTACTACTATTTACCCCAAATCCTTAGCTTTTATTTTTATGCTCCTCAATCACATCTTAACTTATATTTCTAAAAAAATACACAATTTTTTCTAACCTCAAAAACTACATGCTAATTAGTTATGTAGTCCCCTCCGAGCCCCAGCCGAGCACTCTCTTTAAGCTAGTATGTCTTTTTTGTGCTCTCTCTTTTGAAATATTAGCACTCTCTTCATCTATGAGCACAGTTAATTTTTGAAAGCAGATGTCACTCACACAACAATTTTCATTTATTTTAAAACTTTAGTAACTAGAGGGAACTAATGGCCGTATTTTGTAACTATTCACTCACCGTGAATGAGTTTTCGAATATGTATAAGTAGAGTGCGATTTTTTAGCAACCTAATTTTAAATAGTAAGGCTTATGCTTACTTCTGTTAACAACCTTTATAACAACAAAGCGGCCTATCGCCTTCCATTGACCTTTTATAAGCATTCGAAAATTCAGTCACGGTGAGTGAATCCTTACAAAATGCGGCCATGAACTCGAAATTTAGTAAGAAAAACTGAGTAGTCTTTAGTTAGAAAACTTCATTGGATCAGAAAATCGTTCAGCGATTCAACAGACACATTTCTATAGTGCCTGAATAAATAAAAGTAGTCATTCGATAGTTTATAGAAATATCATTTCAAAGTTCATTAGGAATGTTACGGAGAACGGAAATGGAATCGAAACCGGATGTTTCTAATTTGTCCTCAACAAAGGAGGTCATGGGAATCGTAATCGAAATCGGGAACCCAAGTAGAGTCATAATGTTTTCGGATGCTAGGGAAGTGAGTGTTTGGGACTCTGAATCGGAACCGGATGTTTAAAAATTGAATTATCGGAGCATAAATCGGTTTACAATCCTCAAGCGAAAATAAGATGTTTAAACTTTCGATTATAAGAACTGCAAGCAGAGCAAAAAGCTGAAATCGGAACACTGTACAAACCTTTTAAGTAATCAGGTAATCAGTGATGTTACGAAATGAAGGCTACCGAATTCGGAACCATAACTGCTAACAGAAGTCGGAACCGAGTTCAAATTTTTTAACTACTGATGTTACCGAAGTAAGCTTACTGAAGCCGGATGTTTTGAATTTGATTTATTTAGTTACATATATTAACCGGAATCGGAGCCAAAAGCAAAAGTCGAAACACTGTGTAAGATTTTTAAGAAACCAGCGAGGTTACTGAAGTGAGTTTGTTGCAACCGGAATTGAAATCGGATATTTAAAATTGTTTCATTGTACCTTACCGGAATAAAAAGCAATTCAAGCAAAAGCAAAACAAAACTTAAATAATTTGTATTGCCATGAAATGAGTTCACCACAATCGGAACCGTATCTTTCGAACTTGTTTTATTGAAGAGTGGAATCGTGATTCATTGAAGAGGTCTTCATCAAGAAGACCGTACAAAAGACACATAAGTAGTTAAATGATGGATCGATGCTGCATTAAATAATAGATGTATTCGATTATGTTATTGAAGAGCCCCAGAAAACACAGTCTCTGACGTTTGAGAAATTTTGATAGCCACATTAAACAGCTAGCGTAGTTTTCGAGTCCAAAAGACACTAGATAACTTACGTACCTAGAAATCGACTCGAGAATGATTCGAGAAATAATGTGAATTCTATTTACATTCGAATCCCATTAGTGATTGACATTAGAACTCATTTGGAGAACTATGATTTTCACGATTTGAAATTATGTTTCTAAAGGGTTTCTCTAGTCGTCCTCTTACTTTGGAGATTAGAGAATGTGCCTAGTTAACTAATCTATCTCTAATCGATATCAAACTTCGACTTTTCAGAGCCGAAGCTCCGTAACATCTCTACTAATGACAAAAAGCCGGATCATTCAACCATTCAACCTTAATTTTGTTTTAATTTTTCGAAAACGATTTTGGTTTATTTTATTTTTTAAGTTCAATAAAGCCACATATGAATTAAAAAAGATCGCTGACTGGATAAATGCTGCATAACCAAAAAAAAAAAGAGTCGCTAAAATTATCAAGGAAATAATTTTTCAAACAAGTCCCCTAGAAAGCCAATAGAAAAACAGAAGTTGAAAAAATCACACATTATGAGATCTTGCATTTATATTCCTTCTAATATTTTCCATGTGTTCTCTCAATTTTTAAACCTCTTGAACACCTTATGCTTAAGGCGATTGCAAAAAGCTTGTGAGCTTTTTTTTGTGGCACACTTTTGAAGTAATTCCCTTTGTTCAATATGATCCACATATTCATCGTGGTTCTTTTACGATTATCGTGGTTCTTGTACATGTTTCGCATTCTTCAATATTTGGATGAACCTCAAATTTTTAACCAAAGAAAATATTTTTTTTTTTCGAGCTATTATTTAAATATCAAAATAATAAATACATATTTTTTTCTAATGAAAAAAAGCCGTGCAAAAGAAAAAGGTCAATTCCTGCCCTTTACCGTAAAGCAAAATTTCTAGCTTTGAATTCGTTTTTTTCCTCAGATCTTTTTTTTATTAAAAGTCAAAACTTTTTCAACCTCACACCCTATTGCACTTAAGTTCTTTCACGCATATAACTATGTTTGTAATCACTTATTTGCTGAAAAGAATCAAAATTTTTGAAAACCCACTAATTTTTGTTACTGGTTTTCTAAGAAAAATATTTTTTTGAACTGCAATGCACAGCAAATTTTTGTTTTTTGTTTCACGATAAATAAAAAATAAAAAAATAGTTATGTAATAAATGAGTGCAAGCCATGAACAACAACAATAAAGTTAAAGGGCTCTACATTTTCCACAAAAAATCTAGGTAAAAATTTTTTTTTTCTGAAATTTTTTTTTTTTTTTTTGAATTTTTTTTTTTTTTCTCTTTTCATCTACTTGGAGTTTACGCTTAAGAAAACGCATCACACTTCAGTTATTGTGCTACAAGTAATGTCAAAAAACTTATAGCTTCAAAAACGTACAATCAGCTATATTTTCAAAATCTCTGTCATAATTCACCTAAAAAACGAAATCCACCAAAAATTGTCTACAACACTATCATGCTATCACAAATTAGTTAGTTTGCTCATCAATGTGTGTATTTTAGTAAAAATTAGAGTTTAGTATATTTAAAAATTCGCGTTAAAAAAAAAATTAATTCTAAAAAAATGTAATTCTCTACACAACTCTACAACTTAACATACATAAACGCAAACTCGACTATTTATTTAGTTAACTCTATAGATTTGAGTATTGTATATGTATGTACGTATATATATTTGCGCCTAATTGTGTAGTTAGTCAATTGGATAAAATTCTTGAATCTCGCCAGTTAGTTAGTTTCTTTGTTGCCTAAAGTAGTTAGATTAAAGAACTCTACAACAATAAATTTTTTTTCTTGTCATATAAGAATCTTTTGGTATTACTGTTTTATAAATTTTATTTTATTTTTTTTTAAATAAGCTTAAAATTATAGAAGTCAAACACAATACCAAATTTTGAGACATGGAGTCTTAAAATATATATATAAAATAAAAAACAAGCACATTTAAATAAATTATTTAATATAAAATACCATACACATCAACGACATTTGCAAACACCACCCTAATCCACCACACATCTTCAGAACTCAACATTTGCAAGTTTGCATACATGTAATATATGCTACGGATATGGGTTTGGAGGAATCGTAATAAATTTTTTTTTACTATAGTGAATTTATATTCACCTTATAGCTGTCAAAAATTTCCTATGATCTGTAAATACTTTAATTTTTGGTCCTTTATCAAACAGTTGTATCTTTATATGTTGCAATAGTTTTCATTTCATTAAAATGTCCATTTTGTGACAATATATAACATATACATATGGTGAAATTATATTCATAACATAACTGTCAAAAGTTTTCTTTTGATCTGTCAATTTTACTTCGGTGCTAAACGATAGCAAATGGTTACGCAGTTATATGGCGAAATTATACTCACCTCTCAACTGTCAATTTCCTATGGTGAAATTATATTCACGTCACAGCTGACCTAGATTTTTTTTCATCTGTCAAAAATATCTGTAATCGGTAAACTTTGTTTTTAGTGTCAAACGATAGAAAAGTGTTATGGCAAATTATCCCATCGTGAAACTATATTCACCTCATAACTGCGCAAAACTGAATTTGATCTGTCAAAATTTTAATTTTTGGTAAAATTATATTCATCACATAACTGTCGACAGTTTTCTTTGACTTGCCACTTTCCTTAAACCGCCGATTCCAAGAGTCTTTGGCCAAAATCGTTATCGGCATTGTGGTACAGAAGTCGAAGCTCCGTAGCATCCCTATTACATATATACATATATAGAACACGCTATTCTGCTTTCAGTTTCACACTTGCATACCCACTTACTTATCTACTTTGTCACATATATGGAAAAAAAATCGTTTGAAACTACTTACACATTTGTTTTTTTTTTCTAATAAAATATTTTTTAAACTTAAGCTAAAACTTTAAATAAATTATGAATATAAATTTTATTCATTAGTTTAAGCTTCTCCTAAGACTTTTTACATATTAACATACATATCTACTTATTCAAGCCCACCAGTATTCCTTCTTAATTTTCGTTAAAAAAGAGAATGTTCTTACCTTAAATCTTTCGTTTAATTTCATACCCTATTTATCATGTTCCGAGGCGACGAAACACTATACCTTTAAATCTCGAGAAAGCAATTTACTAAAAGAGAAATTTTTATGTTGAATTGGTGAATTACATACACCACGAAAAGTTAGCTCACCACAGGAAGGATTTTCGGTGGTGAGTTGGTGAATAACACACACCGCGAATAGGAAATTTCTTTGGCGAAATGCTGACTACCTTACATGGCGAAAAGATAGTTCAACACAGCAGAGCTCTTCGATATTGAGTTGGTGAAAAGCCAGCGAATAGGCAGTTCTCTACATGAGGAATTTATCTCTGGGGAACTTGTAAATAATCGACACCACAACTTGCTAGCTTTCACACAGGAAGTGTTTTCAGTGGTAAAATCGTAAATAGCCTACACCGCGAATAGCTAGACTACCACAGCACAGTTTTTTCACTGTGGTGAGTTGGTGAACAATGTACACTGCGAATAATAAGTTCGCATATGGTCTATTTCCGAGTTTATGTCAAGTTGTAATGCTATAAAGAGAGCAAATTGGCTCTGGAAACTGTGCAGTGGAAAGGCCCAGGCACAACTAAGACGACGTGGGTGTATGGTACTTAGGATAAGATGCCTTTGGACTCAATAATCCAGAGGCGCGTCTTTTGATACCACCTCTTACAATTTTCAACGTGCTTTTGCAATTCACTTTTAAAGGAAACAAATACCACCTTATGTACGGTAGTACAAATCCTGCTAACCAGCAACGAATAAAATCTTGGGAAATTACTGGGTCGAGCTAAAAAAGTAGGCAATTTTTTTCAGCGGGGTTCTTTTTCTACCCATGTTGGAGTTTCTAATTCGTGTCGAAAATTATCGAATTATGCGTTATTATTTCGATGCCTACTATTACCCACTGTCATTTTTGGTATTGCACAGCACTAGTGTGTAATTTTTTTACCATGGCTAGCCCTGGTTAGCAGGGACTTTACTTTAGCACGCGTTTTGGTTTCACGGTATTTTCTCATTCTCAATAAATTCTATAAATTTGACGAAAATTTTACATCGTTCAAGTAGTTCATTTGAAATTTGGAACTAGTTCCCGCGATCACTTCCATGATCTAGTTCAATGAACTAAATAGTCCATGAGCTACCCAAACCTGCTTCGAAACACACAAAAAAGTTCCAGTTTCAATACCTTTTCAAATTTTTTATTAGCCCTCTGAGATTTTGCTCTTCGATTTTTTTCTCTCTTACTGTTCTAATTTCGGTTATCATTTTTTTCTCTACTGAATTTGAAGCTTCTTAAGTGGAATTTTTCATATTTCTTTGAAACACCAAATAAAGTTCATGTCACCTGCATTCCTACTCTTTGGTCTTTCCTTTTTTCGCATTATCTTCTCCTCGTGAATGAACTATGATTATCTACTTATGTCACTATCCCTATCACATTTCAGTCCTCTCTAATTTCATATATTTAATTAATATCATATACTCATTCTAAGCTATGCTTTTTTAAAACTCAGTGCATAACTGTGCACATCTCCAAACGCGCCGCAAAATAACTTTCTTGCTCTTACTCTATCTCTCTCTCTTTCTTTCTCTACCTTTCTTTTCATTACTCTATTGCTTCATTGTGCTTTTGCGGTCTTTTACTGTTTATTTATACTACGATTTTAATTATGTATACACAAAAAAAAAATATAAAACCTTTTTATAAAAACTTATTAAAATTAAAATTTAACAAAAAAATTTATAAAAAAAATATTTTAAAAAATATAAATTATTATATACAAATTTATATGTTTACTTTATTTATACTTATATATAACTTAATAATAACTGAAAACGTCACAAATCAACTTATCAAATTAAATATATGTATTAAAATAAAATCAAACAAACAAATCGTACATCAATCAATCAATCAATTTAGTATACTCGGCATGAATCTATTTGGATGTAAATTCTGCGAAATCATTAACGATGAAAGAGTATGCGATCGTAAGAATTTCGACAGCCTGCTGTGGGCGCTCGTCACTGTATTTCAGGTAGAATGGCTCAAAATATAATGACATTAAGAAAATCGAAAAGATTTCTTTATTAAATAACTACTAATTATTATAATTCTTATTATTCTACTACTATAACTACTACTATTCGACTATTAGTACTACTATTCTACTACTTTTTTATGTTGTATGTTTTTTTTTTTGTTTTAATATGTATAGAGCTTAGTCTATATGGAAAACGTAGCTGTCTTACTATTTTTTAACGCACTTATATGTCAAAAATTACAGAGCTGGGTAAAAACGAATTTTGTCGAGTACTTGAATGCTGTACGATAACTGTAGGTGCAGTAGTTTCGAGGCCCTATGCTCCAAAAAATGAGTTGAGGAAGATGACGCTGATCATGAATTTCAGTAGTTAGAATGTGAATTACTTTAAAATTACTTTTTAATTAAAAAAAATATAAAAAAAAAATTATATAACGATTATTGTGATCGTATTCGGCTCGTTTTCGTAATCCAGCTCCGTATTTATTTTTTTATGTTTTTCTGTTACAGTTACGCCTTTTCTGCCTTTTAGCTGCTCTTGATAATTTAAGTAACCTTTTTTAAGTAGTAATTTTTGTCTCCTAAACTTTTTTTCTAGAATTAACCCTTTAGAAAAAAAATAATTTTTATATTTTTAAATACATAGATGTTAATTTTTTTTTTTTTTTTTTTTTTTTTTTGTTTTAATGCTGTTTTTGGCTATTTTTTTTTTTCTGTGTATACCCGCTAATTGGCAGCCATTAACTGATAACATACATACACATTTTTACATTTCAATATATTTTGCATTGAGTTTTTTTATATTTCAGTTGCTATGAATTATATTTTGCTTGCGCTGTGATATTTTTATTTTGGTTTTTTTTTTTGGAATTTTTTAAAAGAGAAATTATTACTTGAATATTTTTGTGGTGTTTTGTCGCACAAAAATGAAAAAGACAATATAGATATACATATGAATATATACATGAAATGTTATCCATTTTCAATACATATAAAATATGATTAGCTTATCTTATTGAGGACCTTATCCAGCTATGTATGTATATTATACTAGTGAAACCCCTTTAGTTTAGTTTTTAAAAAAAGTAGTATTTTTACCCAGCAAGTGTATATTTAGTCGTGAATAGTACCTACTTAGTATGATTGTGTAATTATATAAGTAATAGATTACGCATGCCTTAGCTAGTCGGAATGCTTCTGAGGCATACGAAAATAGTAGCAGGCAAGTTCGTTTCTGCAAATCACCAGGTAAGCCGATTTTTACTACTTTTCTTGTTAAATCGTTAATTTGATGGCATGTTAGCTTGCGCTTTCGAAAATCTAAGTGGGAAACTCATTTAAACTCATTAGCTGCTTATGCAATAATTTCAATCACTCAACGTTTAAAATCACTCACACTTGTTTTGACATCATTCAAATTTTAACTCAATCAAATAATCAATAACATTTCTTTTTTGGGATATAATTTACCAATGAGCCGAAAATTTGGAAACAACAAGAAAAATAAAAGATTGTAGCTCAATTTTGTATAGATTTCACTTATACTGAACTTCGCTGAAATTTTGCGCCAAAAATTCACTCAAATTTTCAATAAAACATTAAAAACCGCTCAATTTAAAGTAATTTCCTCTTCTTCTGTATCAGAGCAGCACCTTCAGGACAGTGCTGCTTACTTGAGATTCAAGCTAATTTTAATAGGTGCAGCGCTCAGATTTGGTTAGTTACGTTCAACTGAACTTCACTCAATTTCACAGTCAAACTACAAAAAAATCACTCAGGTCACACTACTAACTAAAACTAATGGCGGCGATATACCAACAGGTCATCATAACCTCTAACGAGATGTTTAGCCGAGCTTCTCTTTCCAACTTGTGGTGTGTTGCTTTTGAGTTTTTTCTACAAGTTGACAGGACCTACAGTTTTTTGCCGACTCCGAACGGCACTTGCAAAGCAAATGAATTTTTTTCTGAGAAGCTTCTCATGGCAGAAATACACCCGGGGAGTTTGCCAAACTACTGCCGAGGGGTGACCCCGTTTAAAAAAATTTATTTTTCTAAATAATTTTGGATGTTACTTTTGCCGGGCATCGAACCGACACGCCTGGGTGTAGAAGGCCGAACACGTAACCGCTACACCACGGCGGCCGCCCAGGTCACACGGTTTCCTATTTCTCCTGTATCTGAACCGCACATGCAGAATGATGCTGATTCAAGTTGATTTTGAAAAATTCAGCACTTATATTTGGCTAATTCCCTTCAAGTGAATTTCACTCAACTTCGCTCTCAAACTCAAAAAGTCACTCACGTTACTCTGAATACCATTGCTCCTTTATCGCATTCTCAATATTGCCGCTCACGTGAATGACTGTATAATATCCGGTAAAGGGCTGCTCATAGTCGTTACCTCTCCTTAAACCACAACAGTCGCACTCACTAAAGTTCTCACTCAAACCTGCTCATTCACTCAATCAATAACTCACACTGGCATTTCAATTAGGAAGCACGCATAGCTCTTTAAATAGTGCATGTTTTTTAGCTAAACTTGAGTTTGTAGCATGAATTATTTGATATTACTGAGCTTGCAGACATGCTCTCACACCAATGCCACTAATTAAATACACAGTTTCTAAAAACCCTAAAACTAAAATCCTTTATAAAACTAAACACGCCCCAATAAAAAAAATCGTATGGTGTTGCTTTTTTTTAATTTCTCAGTTTTCACTCTCAATGTTTGCTTTCACTGTTGTTCTCACTCTGTTTTTATGAACTCTGTTTAAATTTTAATTTTACGTATTCTAGACAATTGTCTATAACAAAAGTAATTTTAAGCTTAGACTTCTCTCGCGCTCTATGTCTCTCTCTCTCTCTCACACACACATAAACTCTCACTTTCACAACAAATACCACGTTACACATGACACTCTCTTTTCGTACGCTCTTCCCACCTAAACCTTTTGCAAAGGTGCGCTTGTTTTTGATTCACTTACAATCCTTTGGGATCTACACTACTCCTCTTTCTCTTTGTCACACTATAGCTCTGTCTCTCTCTCTCGGCTACGTCCCACTCTACTGCTCTTTCAAGGCAATTTTTTAATTTCTTGCGTCCTTTTGATAGTTTTTAATCTCCTTTCTATTGATTGGCTTTTTTTTTATAAATAAATCACTCAAAGCACAAAAAAATATTGTATATAAAATGTGAGAAAAAAAATGTTCTCACTATTTTTATTTGAACTTTTTTTTTCATTTCTTTTTGTTCAAAAAAATGTGTAAAAAATCTTTATTCATTTTTGCATACATTTGTATATTTAACGCATAGGGCTGTAGCTTTATGTAAATAACGCGCTAAAAAATAGGCAAATCATCGAATTTTTCGCTTAATATAATTAATGTTTTAAAAATCATAAAAATTAATATTTGCAAAAAGATTAGCTTTTAAATTATATATAACCATTCAGATATCCGCACACCAAATTTTAGCAAAGAAAAACAAACAACAATTACACAAGAATGGCGATCACATAGTAAAACTCTAAAAACTATCCACTCCTTAAATTTTCCAAAAAAAAAAAAAAGAATACCTTGGTGAACCAAATGGCTGCGTGATCTCATTTTACATCACTGTTTTCTATAAATTTTCAATGTAAAAACGCATTTCTTAGAAAATTTTTCTAGCTCAAAGGATTTTCCGATATTCCCGTAAATTAAAAAAATGTTCGCCTAAAGGTATGCAACACTAAATTGTTAGTAAAATATACATACTTTTATTAAAATGTATAGCAAATTTGGGGTGAAGCAGTAGTGGTTCTGGACATTTTTTAGCGCAGAATAATGCCACATCCGTATGAAGGATCTTTTGGGCGATTAACTTAATTTTTTTCATGTGCTGTGCTCTCTCACATGCAAACAACAAATCTGAAAATCACTCAATCCATATCTAGAGTTTGAGTTATTTCGCCGCCAGAAGAAGACCCTGGCATATTTTTGCAGAGTTATTTAACTTGTTCTTGTAATTCATATTTTAACCAGAAAAACTGTCTTACAATTTTTTATAATAATTTACTTATTGTTATTATTGGTCATTATATTTACGAACTTTAAAAATTTTGTGGACTTTTGACCAGTCGAATAATTTTTATCAAATTATGCTTTTGAGTTTTGACTAAAACAAGTTAAAAAATGCTAGAAAACAATACCAAATACGATGATGGCAATTTCGATCTTGTGGAAGGATCTTGTCAAACTGCTTCATCACCTTTACTGGTCAAAAATGTACCATGAATAAAGCTAAGGCTTAGCTAATGTGTACAACAAGAAATCCTAGTCATACGTAAATAGCAACAGAATTGCGCTTTGGGTATATGCACTTAGGCAGAATAACATTGTTAAAATAAAACAACAAAAATAGGCGAAAATAAAGCTGCAATTTGCCTGCAGGTGTAATGGTTACACACAGCGGTTTAGAAACTCCTAAATCTCATCTCCTTGGTTCGATGATCAGTAAAGGCGATGAAAAATTTCTAAGCAACAATGCAAAGCGGTTTGACAAGATCCTTCAACAAGATCGAAATTGCAATCATAGTAATTGGTATTGTTTGTAGCATTTTTCAACTTGTTTTCAAAATAATAATTTGATAAAAATTTTTCAACTGGTCAAAACTCCACAAAGTTTTAAAAGGTCAAAGCAACAGTTTTAAAAGTTTTTGTCTGTCAGTCTGTATGCTTGTTCGCGCATCACTCTTAAACTTCTGCTTAGAATTGAATGGAATTGTCACCAAAATATTACTAAAGATTCAGCTGAAAACCTTGCAACCTATTTACCCTAGGGAATTACTTTTTACCCACAATTTACACCGACATATACACACAAGCCAAGCAAAGAAAAATCTATATATATTAAAATATGTATACAGCAAAGCAGACATTACTTTATATAAATACATGCCTACATACATATATAAATATATACAAAATATATATAGAAATAGCTACGTTTAAAAACAGATCAACTTATTCCAACAAAACTACTTTTAATACGCTTACTTGTATAAATATATATATAAACAAACAGAATTACATAGTACATACAAATACTTGCCAAAGAAAAACTTATATACATATACTAACTAAGCTATATAACAAAAAAAATGATATATATATAATTATATACATATATATGCATATACTCGTGTGTGTAAACCAACAGCATATTGGGCATGTATCTTTTTGGCGGTAAGTTTTGTAAATTTGTGGACGACACTGGACTCGAGCGTGAATGTAGGTGTCCCGAAATAATCGCCAAACATCCACAATGTGAATGTGATCGCAAACACTTCAACAATATATTATGGGCCACTGTTACAGTCTTTCAAGTAAGAATCATACAAACACACTCTAAGTAAAATAAAGTTGTCTACTTACTTAAATACCTTAAACTTACTTGCCTACCTAAAAACTCAAAGACTTCCTCAATTATACAAAAAAAAACGCCTACTAACCTGTGTACATATATTGTTATAAATTATGTTTGTCCCCAATTATCCATTTAGTGTAAATTTTAAAATTTTCATTTTAGTCATTAATTATTACTGTAGAGTTTTGTTTATATTTTATTGTAGTGTTTTACCTTTCACTTGTTGATTTTTGTATAGAAAGCAATTTTTGGCAATTTGTATAAGGAGCTGGGGAATCTCAGAAAAGTTGTAGCGCATCCCCAAAAATTTCAACAGAATGTAGATATGATATATAAAAAAATGTTTCTAAACTTTTTTTACTTGTATCACTATAAGTTACTCCTACGTCGTGTATGACTATATAAAGTCCACTATAATTGCAAAATTTCAAGATATGCCAATTTATTTTTGCTAAAAACCGGAATTGTCACACAATTTACTAAAATACCTTCGAAATTCCAATGTTCTTTTCTCATAAATACGTTTTTTCAATAGTCTTGTAAAGAATCCTGTTGTCCTTATAAAAATTGAAAGGTGTAGAATAGTAACACAGTCCAGCAAAATATTAAAGTTAAGTAATTTTCGAAGTCTTAATGGGTTTTTTTACGCACTTACTTTCCAAAAGTTGTAATCTAGTAAAAGTCCTAAAAATATATATACAAACATTCAAGGATTCACAGTAGATGGATAGAGGATATGCTAGAAATTGATTTAACAATATGGGAATCAATTGAAAGGTATTAATGATGACCTCAACGTAGTGTAAGTTTTATTTCCATATCTCAATTCGTTTCGGAGATATCAACCAAAACTTTAATCAAACTTATCTAAACTTTTCTTACTTGTATCACTAAATGTTACTCATACGCCGTGTATGACGTACACTGTAATAACAAAATTTCAAGATATGCGAATTTATTTTTGCTAGGAACCATATTGTTACACAATTTACTATAATACCTTCGAAATTCAAATTTCTTTTCTCATGAATACGTTCTTTCAATATACTTGCAAACCGGATCCTGTTGTCCTTATAAAAATTGAAAGGTTTAGAATAGTTACACAGTGCTTAATATATGAGAAACATATTTAAGTTATGTAATTTTTGAAGCCTTAATGGGTTTTTTGCGCAAATCGGCAAGCGTTACCGTTATCCTAGACCAATAAAATTTCTCCGATATGGAGCGTATGCATATCAAATTTCGAACCTAAATTGTTTTTCATGCATTTTTGGGACGTTCTGATACATGTACTAGGCGAAAACGGGTAAAATTGGTTAACGACCACGCCCCCTTTTTTCGAAATGTTGGTCAAAAATATCATGGCATAGCAACTACTATACAAATCAGAATTTTCATATGGTAGGTATATCTTTTTTAAATATTCATGCTACAGTCATTTCTGGGTTTTTCCTAGCGCATAGGACAGTTCATTTAGGATCTTTTACAATCTCCATTTCCCAGCTCGTTTCGGCATTTGCAAAAGATTTTTTTTTAACTTAAAAATTTCGTTATAATTTAGTCATTTCAAACTAAATATATGTATTGTAGATCTAAATTTATTGAATTTTATATTTCTTACTTTTTATTTATACCACTGTACACACGTAGTTAGTGTGATCACATGGTCACCGTCAAAGTTAAAAAAGGCACATGCTTTTTATTTATTTTCGTAAAGACGTCACAAGTAAAATTTAAGAATTTTTGAGTACTGCTATTCTATTAAAAAAAAAAATATATACAAAAAAGAAAAACAAAAAATTATATAAAAAAACTAAAGTTTAGGCAAGTATAGACTATTTCGGAGGTCACTTTTGTATAAACTTAGAAACTCAGTCAATTATGCTAAGAGTTTTGGTTACGATTACATGTCACAGTCCATTATAAAAACCCTTGTACTACAACTAAAAACATTACCTAACCAATATCATATATCTGCAATTATGCATGTATCAATAGGGGTATTCATTACATCTATCAGTACCAGTCTCAATACAATTACAATTTACCATTAACATTGCATTGCATAGCGTTCATTACTAATGTCATTGTTACCATTACTAATGTCATTGTTTGTAACAATAACTATTTACCATAATCCAATAAACATGGCAATAATCATTACCTGCAGCCGAATGCATTACGCTTGTTACTATTTACATAATTTTTACCGAATTCCCTTAATGTTTGCTGGCACAAATACCTACATATATAAAGTATCTTTATGTTATTTTTTTACTACCATTATAACTGCAATTAACTTTGACAGCTCCCTAATTTAACCAACATCGTCTTGATTATAATCCTCACCAATTTGTATAGATTTTATAACTCATTTAAAATAAAATAGTTTTTTCTACATCAGCATTACTACTACTACATTACTCAGAGTTACTATTACTCCATTACCCTATAAAATTTGACTTGATCAATACTAATATGAGATATATCAATCATGTAGCTACACACTTAGTTTTACCAATGCCAAGTTCTGCTAACGGTATTTCCATGACCATTATACCTATAGTCGTTACGTTTACCCACCTGATTAATATTACCCTTGTTATTACCATTACTTTTGTCGTTGCAATTACCGTTTCCAGTTTTACGATCTAGATTAAAAAACTATTTCGACAATGTTTGTCTAGAATTTGTTTTATATGGTGCAATAGCTCTATACTGTTTTACAAGTTAAGGTTAACTATGTTAAGGTTTAAATTTTGATGTTTAAATCAGGCCTGTTAAATTAGAACAAAGATTAGTAGTAAACGAAAGGAAAGTAAGCTTTTTAAGACAAAACCTTCAAGGTAGGAGAAACAGTGCTACATATTTGATTTATTATGTAAATATTTACGATACAATTTTTTGTATAAAGTAGAGAAAAATGTGGATTTCCAAGCAATATTTGCGAGTAAGAGCTTTTTTGAGCTTTCTCGCATATAGCGTCCCAAACAAATTCTAGTAAATGTAAATATTCAACCATCTTAGACCATAATTCACTCCGCGATAATTCCAACTGAAATGAAACACAAACCCCTAAAGCTTTCTTAAAAGTTCCTTTATTTTTACTACATAAAGTCGGATTAGATAATTTTATATACCTTCGCTTAAAACTAGATGCACATATTATTTCAAATCCAGACGCGTTTTTATGCATGACTCTAAAAATAAAACAAAAATGGTATGAAAACTGTGCATAGTCTGTTTTAAACTTAAGCTTTTTTATCAACTTACAAGCCTCACCAGTAAAACACTGCGAAAAATTCAATACATTTTAACTACGTCTGTGAAAAATGAAATCCTATAACAGTTCTATAGTACTTCACATTTTTGAATTTACAAACATTTACACTAAGCGAAATTATAAATGAACAAAAATAAGTAGGAAAAAACAGCTTTTTGTATATAGTTTCAGTGAGTGAGATCATATCGTATTAAGGCGACGTGCATTGGAGAATATCCAATTGTATATTTACCTACCAAAAGTTTTACATTAAAAAAAGCTTTCAGAAAACCACAGTTGCAAGGAATGAGCTTTTGAAAAAGCTTTTGTCTAGCACAGTTATCTAAAAGAGAAGTAAAGAAAGAAAGGCGCACGCTCTTAATATTTTTAAATTTATAAAATTTTACACTAAACGAAATTTTAAGCCTACAAAGAAATAGGGAAAAAGCTATATATATATTTTCAGTTTAGCAACACGAATGTGAGACTATATCGTATTAAGGGCGACGTGCATTGGAGAAGTTATAAATTTTTTCTATACTTTGCTTAATTTTCTCACAGTGCATTTTGCGTTAGGTTTTTATTTGTAAGCTTTTTGCGGTTTTTTAAAAGTTAAAGAAATTTTCGACGAATTTTTTTCCTTAAGCTTGTTTTGCTTTAAGCTTTGCTGCTTATTATGACATCAGTGCGCCTTGAAGCTTTTTATTCTTTTTTTTTTAAGTTATTTATTGTGACGTCTTTTAGTTTTCAAGCTAAATGTTTTTATGTCTATAATGGCTACACACAATTATTTTATATTTTTAAATTTTTTTTTTTTTCAAATTCCCAGTGACCTGAGCATATCAAAAATTTCGGAAATTGTAAAATATTAAAATTTGCTATAAATTAATCGAACATGTCCATTGAATAGACTCCATTAATTAATTAATCAAAGAATAATCATTATACATCAATCAAAGAGAATAATTTAAAGATTGATTACAATTTGATTTTTCAGAAAACTGGTTAATCAGAGAATAACCATTGCAGATTAAGGAAGAATAATAATTTTTCGACTAGTCGCAGTTTGTTATGTTATAATCTAATGACTACGATTTATTAGTGACTATGAAGTGATTAATTACTTAATCAGAGAATAGTCTCTATCGACTAATCGAAAATATCAATAATCCGATTAAAAACAATTTGCTTAGTTATAGTCAGAGTCTTATTAATTTGATGATTCAGAATAATAAATGATAGTCAAAAAATTTATGTATCGGAAATAACTGAAAAAAAAAGTTTTTGAAAATTGAAATTTGCTTGCGATTTCCCGTTCAACTCTCAATGGCAATTTTTTTTTGTTTGAACTCCTAATAACTATTTAGTTTTATTTGAGCATGAATATTCTTTTTCACATTTTTTATTCTTTGAATTGTTAATTTTTTTTTTTTTTTTAAGTATAAGTTTCTTCCTTATTTTCTTTTTCCTTGTCGTGCCTGTTAATTATATATGTTAAAAAAAGATATATACTCAAACAATATCTAATCTATTTTCTTTTTCCATACTTTTTTCCACGCACATACCCAAATGTGCTTTTCTAGATTCTAACGCAAGAGGATTGGAATGTCGTACTATTCAATGGCATGGAAAAGACAAGTCATTGGGCCGCATTATATTTTGTGGCGCTAATGACGTTCGGCAATTATGTGCTATTTAATTTATTGGTGGCCATTTTAGTTGAGGGATTCAGTTCAGAGGTAGAGTTTTACAAACAAAAAATATGCAGATAATTTGAAAAATAACAAGGTTTTTGAAAGCATGACATAACTAAAAAAAAAAAAATTAAAATACAAAAAAAAATTATTAAAAATCTAGAAAATTAATTTTCGAAGTGTTAAAAAAACAATTTCGAGTTAAAAAAAAAATGATAGAAAAATTTCAAAGATTCAAGCTAGTTGTTTTTAAAATTTTAAAAAATTAAAAGTGAAAAAATATTTTTTGAAAGAAATTCGTTTACATCTCTGGCGCTATAAATAATTTTCCACTCAGTTTTTCTTTTTTTTTATAAATGCATGGCTTTAGCAAAAATTTCAGCTTATAATGCTCACACAGCCCAATTTTTTTTTATAGACATAAGTAATGTATATAGATTTATAAATTTAAATGCAAAAAGAGCAAGTTACCCACCCTAAACACCGCTTGCCTTTTATTATCCTTAGCGCACCCTAATGGCAGCAGCCGACAAGAAAGCCCAGTGGAAAATTATTTATCCCAGCCAATGTTTACAATTTAAAAATTTCTCTTTCCCAACCCACCCAACCGCCGCCGCGGCTTTGCGCCCTTTTGGGCCTAAGTCATGCCCACACCAAACGCACACACGCCCAAGCCTTAAAATTTCTGTTTATCTAGACTAATTGTAAATACTTTAATGATTATATATGTTGTACTAGGTGCTTAAGTATAGAAAAAAAATCCCCCACCAATATCCCCTTTTTAACCGAAAACAAGCTAACAATACTTTAACTGCGTGTGTGCGTCTCTTTGGCTACCCATTTTTGCGGCGCGTCCCGTTTGCGTGCGGCTGGCGAAAATTCTAATTCTTTGAATTCTCTGATTCCCTCAGCGAAATGAACGTCGCGAACGTGAGCAACGTGAATTGGTTAAAAAGCTACGCGAAGAAACATTGGCAGAAAATTTTAGTGATGCCATGTACGATGAATCGCATAGCAGTGAAGCGGATTCATCAACGACAAACGAAAGTTACTATGAGGTACGAAATCGTTGGCATAGCGCCGAGGATATGCGCAAAGTAAGTAAAATTCAAAACATCAAAAATAAAAACGAGCGAGTACGAAGCATATAAGTGCTGAAGAGTGTGAGTGGCAATGAGAGAGTTATTAAAAAGCACTAAAATAATTTTTGCTCACTCACTTTTTTTTTTTTTTCAAATCATACTATTCTCATATTTTTATTTTTCATTTCGCTTTATTTTAACTCAAATTTGTGGTACTTTACTTATGGAACTACTCTTTTTTTAACTTTAGTAACCTTAATTTTATCGCATCATTCACTTTTCTCATTCGATTTATTGAAATTTAATATTAATCACTCAACTCAGTCATCTCGGGTTAAGCGAAATTGAGCGCAAACTCGCTCACACTCTTCTCATTCTCACTCACTCTCTAACTACGCATTGAAACACTCAATTTACAAATTAATCGCAAGTCATCTCACAGCAATCCCACTCTTCTCATAAAAAATTAACTCAACTTTTCACTCATATATTTACAAAACGAATCAATTCTACTTATCACGCACTTCGATAAATGAATATCCCCAAATAAATATCCCAATTTACGTAATAATTTGTTAATCGAATTTCACTTTTCACTCAAACACTCATAAGCTAACCGCTCTCTCATATAAACCTCACTCAACCTATTCCACCTTACTGTTCACAAACAACAACAAGTAGAAAAAGTAGGAAATTGTTGGTATGGCATATTCACTACTTCCCTAGAGCACACTTCATACCCTTATTCTCTCACATTTCGCAGCTACAAGATTCCACTGAGCTTATTATGGAAACAAAGAGTAATATGCAAAAGCAACAACATCAACGTATGTTGCTACAGCCCACACAAGACTATCAGATCAATGAGAGTTATATGAGTGGGGTCGGTGTTGGTGGTGGAAGCAGTGGTTCGGGTAGCGGCAGTGGGCGTAAGTCCAGCGATAAAGATGCGAGCAGCAGAATATCAATGGAAGATGATAAGAATAAGAATTTAAAAAAGGTAAGAACTCAAAAATAAAATAAGTTTAAATAAAATGAAATACAAAAAAAGATTTTATCAAGTTAAAAAAAAAAAATTAAATAAAGTTAAAGAAACTAAAATACATTAAAAAATAAAATAAAATAAATATAATTAAATTAAAATAAAATAAATAAAATTAAGTTACATTCAATTAAATTTTAATTATTAAATATGATTGAGTGAATTTCCCTTCAAACATATTTTACTAATTGTTTCACTAAATTTTCCTTCCACAGACATATTCAATAAGAGAACGACGCGGTGATGCGCCACGCCTATCTCGTATACGCCCATTGCGCGAACCGCCCATAATTACTACGACCGCCGCAACGCCACAAGATTCGCCCAACACCACACTCGAAGGCGGCATGAGTTTTCGCAGTTGGAATGCGCAAGACTTGGATATGACTGACGGTGGGGCTAGCAATCAGGTAAGAACGAGGGCTAGAGCAAAAGTGCAAAACTGCATTTTATCCGATTTTCCCCTACTGAAAACATTAAACCATTATTATTTCGTTTGAAAATGAAGAAAGATTAAAAGAGGTAAAGTAAAAAGAAAAAAAACTCACAAAACGCTTTTGTTGCACAAACGCTGTCGTGTCTTGACAAATTTTCTTGAAGCAATTTTTTTTGCTCTGCTGGCTTGCGTACATTTAAATATAAGATTTTTCGTTTTTTTTTTTGTTCCAAACCTTTGACTTTTTTGAAGCTTTTTTTCTACAGTTTAATCAATTTTCTTCACTTTTTTTACGTATCTCACACAGTGCCCCGGCTCACCGTCACTCCTCAAACCACCGACACTCTTCAGCGGCCAACGTTCACTCGACGAAGGCATACCGTCGATTGATCTCATACCACCATCACCGGTGCTAACGCACAAACCATTGAATATATTGAATGCCAGCCAACTACAAGGAAGCAATACTAACCTAAGCAGTTGTAATAATTTAGTACCTAACAGTAGTAGTTTACTCCCTAGTGCCCTAAGTAGTAGTAATAGTAGTGTGCATAGTGTTGTCATAGATGATATCTCTAAGAATTCTGATGCTAGCGCTTCAGGGCCCATATTTGTGCCAACTACGATCTCAACAGTATCCACACCACGCACGCCACTACCAACCGACCCCAGTACCGGTGGTGGTATGAGCAGTCTCAGCATCGATGGTTTTGGTGGTTGTGGTGGCGTCAGCGCTGTCAGCAGCATCGAAATAACGCCACTAACCGCTGGCGTCACCACAAGTTCCACAGTGACAACAACGGCAGTCCCACCCGCAGCCTCCACTGCTTCAGCAGCCAATAGCAATGAACCCACACTGCCGTCTACAACCGCCGCCTCAGCGACATCAACAATCAGCCCTTCGTCGGCGTCCGCAATGCAGCGTATACCCAGTCTCAAACGTTTTCGACGCGGCAGCTCAAAGCGTAAAAAGAAACCCACTGATGCTGGTAGTGGCGCCGAAGATGACGATCAGCAGCAGCAACAGCAGCTAAACAATGGCAGTGACAATTCTTGTCTGTTAACGCCGCATACAAATGGCAGTGGTGGCGCCTCAATGCGCTCGGATTCCCTACTGAGTCCATTGCGTACGCCAACTGCGGGCACAACTCCGCTTACAGCCAACAATCAAACGTCACAACAACAAAAGACGAAAGATACAAATCGTTTGAGTCCGCAAAACTCAATTAGGCGTCTTTCGACAACACTCAGCATTGGCAGTATACCGCCGTTGGGTAGCCGTCGTGCATCAGCATGCATCTTCAATTCACAACTCTATCAAAATCTTAATCAACCGCCCAAATTATGTGCACCCACAGCTGCCCATCGGCGTATGTCTTCATTTGAGTTGGCATTCAGCAAGAATTCACATTTGAATTTGCATAATCTGGAAGCGAATCGAAAGTCAATGTCATACACAAACTCGAAACTCGATTTGGATAAATGGCAAAAATCGTATACGAATATGCAAGAGCCTGACATGTTACAGCAGTACATACAGGAGCGTGAAAAGCGTAAGAGTTCAATAAGCCAATACACACGTCAGCAACAGCAACAAAAGCAAAAGCTGCAAGAGCTCGAGTCGTCAGAACAATTGAGAACTACAGAACAGCAGGCAATGCGGCAGAGTTCTGGTCATATGACCAAGTTGAAAATGCTAATCGAACGACTGAAACCGATAGACCTCACCGAGAAGCGGGAAACATACTCGATGTATATATTCGCCGAGGATAATAGGTAAGTAGAATGGACTTTTATAGCGATACTAGCAGATGCTCGCAACTTTATCTGCGAAACTAAGAGAAACGAGCCGTAAATAGGTTTTTCGTATATATCGAATCCATAAGCCATAAATACCGGTTTCATAAGCATAGCGATTCCAGCGCCATCTAGCGGGAAAACATATCAATGTTAAGAGGACGTATCCAACAAACTGTCAAAATTTTGAAAAAAATCCGTTTAATAGTTTTTGAGCCAATTAATTACAAAAAAATGCGACTAAAATAAATATATTTTTTTTTATGACTTTATAAAGTACAACTCCTTCCCCCACCCTACTTTATAACCATTAGACTTCAATTACCCAAAGCTTACTTAAGCACTTGTAGCTTGTAATCTGAATGAAAAAGCAACATAATCTGCTGTTTTCAAAACGAGCAGATATGCGATGTAAATACAGATGTTCAGCATATGAGCCAAAAATTGGGAGTTCCACTCTTCGTCCCTCCACTTACTCTCACCATCCATGCTCGCATTGATACTCACTATCAATGATATAAAGAATTTTTTTATTCATCATGTTGGTGCAACAGCAAAGTGTTTTAGCTTTTATCCTTTTTAATGTTATTGTCTGACTGTGAGCTAAGCTGCCTGTGTGACCAGTGAAGCATTTAAGCGAGTTGCATGAGCTATAACATATGACAAAAAAAAAAAAACAAATTGAGCGAGGCAGTTTGCTAAGGAAGCTTTAGCATCCTGTGGGCGGAAGTGAGCGTAGTTATACGAGTATATACGTTTGGCACACAATGATAGCATTCAGAAATATCAGCGTGTAGCTTATTCTCAGCCATAATTCCAACAAAATCAAGTTGTATTTACAAGTGCTAAGCTGACTGGTAACCAGACCACTACAGACTGGGCTCACTGACTAATCTAACCACTCAACAAGCTTATATACCACGAGGGTGGTTTTCAGGTTCAAACCCTCCCCTTCGGAATCGAAAAAGTCATATTTCTCAAAAAAATATAGTAAAAGTTGCGCAAAAATATAGTAAAAATGCCACAAAATATAGTAAAAAACGACCATTAATATATTGAAAATTTCACAAAAATATAGTAAAAACTGAGCAGAAATATAGTAAAAATTAGACAAAAATATAGTAAAAATTGGCCCATAAATATTGAAAAAATTACAGAAAAAATATAGTAAAAATTACATAAAAAAGGTAGTAAAATTACACAAAAAATAAAGTAAAACATTTTACAAAAATATAGTGAAATTACACAAAAAATATTGTTAAAATTACACAAAAAATATAGTAAAAATTACACAAAAAATATAGTCAAAATAACACAAAAAATATAGTAAAATTACACAAAAAATATAGTAAAAATTACGCAAAAAAGGTAGTAACATTACACCAAAAATATAGTAAAAAATTATACAAAAATATTGAGAAATTACACAAAAAAGATAGTAAAATTCAAAATCAAATATATAAAATTAAAGCCCAAGTTTTCGTCAGATCAAAACGCTCAATCTACTGGCAAAACGAACGACGAGCTTGAAATGGGAGATAGTACAACATTCGTCCACGACAAACTATCCTACTACAAACTAACCCGACCTCAACTTATACCTGCCATGCAAGCAACAAACTTTTGTCTGCATTGCTCATTGTTCATCTCACTCTCAATTACATTTATTTACTTTCCTATTGTCAATTTACTGTTCTCTTTTTTTTTTTGTTAATTTTTTTTTTTTCTTGAATTCTCAACAGGTTCCGTATAATGTGTTCATGGTTTGTTAATCAGAAATGGTTCGATAATGTTGTCCTGCTGTTTATCGCACTCAATTGTATTACATTGGCTATGGAACGACCAAATATACCACCAACGAGCAAGGAACGTTTATTCCTTGCCACAGCCAATTACGTGTTCACAGCCGTTTTCACAGTGGAAATGCTCATTAAGGTAAGTCCGAAACAGTTGAAATAGCGTGCAAAACAACAACAACAATGGCACAGGGGAAATAACAGTTACAAAGTACACTTTAATAGCTTACCCTGTGAGACTGTGGACATAGTCATACTTAAATCAACGGTTACTTTACTTTCTCAGAGTGAAGCTAAATACACGTAGTTTTGTTTTAACCCAGTCTGAGAAGGTTTCTATGAAGATAAATAGGTTTTAGGGGTTTAGAATATGTCCGAGGTAGGCATACCGGTCGTAAGAGGCGATTAATATGCACATAGGTAGTGGCGTGCTAACTCGATTATTGATCTACGGATATGATGCCTCCCACCTCTCATTACCCATCTTCTCCTTCATTACGGATCAAGGGATGACATGACCTAGAAGGTTGTAATGGTCATAACAAATCACTCCCGAGACAGTCGGGCAGAACCGCAAGGGAATACCGGAGCGTACCGGGTTCATATCCGACCAAGGACTGTCAATTTCGACATCACTCCCCAAAACCTTCGCGGAGTATTTTTGTCTTAACAACAACAACAAACAACAACAACAACAACAAGATAAATAGAAAGTGAAAGAAGGGTCAAAATTCGTTATCAGCAATAGTTAACTTTTTTCTACAGGGAAACTTTTGCCTCTTCACGCGGCCAATAAGAAGATAATACAACAAAAACAAAAGCCGGAATATGTATCTCTGTAACAGAAAAATTCATTCTTACATATATCCTGTAATTCATCGAATAATCTGTCCATGCGTTGTATCCGCAAAACAGTATGTGGCCGAGGACAATGGGTGGTAGCCCAGCCATAAGCTACATACACACATTCCAAGTAAACGTAAACGCCAGGCAACTTCAATGCTTCTACGTTTTATGGTTTAATTATTATGTCGGTAGAATTTTCGATTTCTTTTATACTGTTACTGTAACATGCATGAGCATAGAAGGCGCACAGCATGAGTGTAAGAAGCTCTAAAGTGCTTGAGATTTTTGGCTTTTGACTCGATAATCTTTTGATTGTTGTTGTATCTTTGACTGTGACACGTTTCAAGTTGAAGTTGCTTTTGGTGTGAGATAGTGTTTACATTGTTCATGGAAGATGAGATTAATTAGCGCAGTTGGCTGTTTCCGCGAATTTGTTTTATTGACTTTTTGATAAGTCTGAGCATGTGGAAAATGATAGCAAAACAAGCTAGCTATGCAACCCCAGAGCCCATTCCATTTTGGATCCGTCCGCAAACACTAAGGGGTAGCTTTGTATTCTTGCAGTCAGTTCTGAGCTGAGATCCATATCATTATATTGTCAGTTTACAGTACTACACATGGTCGTCTGTCGTTCTTGAACTACAAGCTGATCCCGGCGGTCTGTGCCTATCCACTTAGCTTCCTTATTGATTATCGCACGTTCCCACTGATCATTGATTCAGCGCCCGGATACTATCTATCCGTGTGTATTATGTGGAAGTATGTTACCGCCTCCCACTCAGAGTAAACTGATTGCTCTCAAGGGATGCCTTTTGACTCGACGCGCAATGGTTTCAACTTCATCACTGATACTAAGTATTGAACCCTATTGTTGTACTTCTTATCCTCATTCCTCTGAGAAGAAATTGCTTTCATGCACTCATTGAAACCCATTGAAATTCAATACAACTTCATGCTCCCTCCACACAACTACACTTCTATGCAAGCATCATTAAGATGTCATTAGGGCACACTTTATCACAAATTGCTATACATACCTCCACTATTTCACACACAAACCCCCCGCACTCACTCACCCAACCCCCTATACACTACACAGCTTCATCTTTCAGCACATCAATTTTACTTGTAACTCAAATGATTTGCATATTTATCTTTATTATTGCACTTAAACTTATCATTGACTAGGTGGTATCGACTGGCATGTTTTATGGTACAGATGCCTACTTCACATCAGGCTGGAATATAATGGATGGCTCATTGGTTATAATATCGATCATTGATTTATTAATGTCATTGTTTAGCCAATCTAGTCCGAAGATATTTGGGATTTTAAGGGTAAGTAAAATGGGCAAGCAACTTTTGATTAATGGTAATTTGTTATACAAATTTATAATAAACACATGCATATTTTACTTGAGGGCGTTTAAGTTAAGTACAGGAATATTTCTATTCTCATTTATTATTAGTTAGATTGTTCAGAGATGATTAAGTTTTGCTTTGATTTGTTACCTTTTGTTTAAAATAAATTTACAATAAAGGAGGGAAAATATTTAAGAATGTGCTACCTATTCATGTTTCTGGCGGAACGAAAATGTTTAAAAATTGATTTTCACCGAACCACATACACCATGGCGTATACGTAACAATTTTGCTACCCTTTCGTGTTTCTGGCTCAACGAAAATTTTAAATTATATAGAAATTAAATTTGTAAACATTTTCGTTGCGCGAAAAACATGAATGTGCTACAAATTCGTATTCCTGGCACAACGAAAATTTAAAAGAATTTACTTTGGAAGTTTTAGAGAAATTGAAGGAATAGGTTTTAGGTTAAACCTATATCAGTGGAAAGAGTACAATAAGAATATAACTTGTAAAAATATATTTATGTCGAAAACTAAAATTTCAAATTTTGCGAGAGCAATAAACTTTCAAATACGATTTCTCAAAATTTGAATTTTGGCACATTCATGCTTCTGACAAGCCGCGGAAACCCGTGCCGATTTTTGGCTCAAGTTTTTGCTAGCAGCTTATACTAAGTTTGCCAAAAAGTCCATTAAGTCTTCGAAAATTACATAGTTTTAATATTTGGCTCATATTTAGAAGACTGTGCAACAAATCTTCACCTTTTAAAAGGATAACGGGAGCCTTTGCAAGGATAATGAATAGATGTATTCATAAAAGGTCATTGCAATTTGAAAGTACATATTGAATCTTTGCAATTATAGTGGACTCTTTATAGGTCCTTTTTATGACTAACAGAAGTGCTCTCCAATTATTAAATTGACCCCAGAAAAAATTTAAAATTATTTTATAAAAAAGTTGTTTACAACTACCCATCTTTTTACAAAAAAATCTGACTTCGAATTCAGATTCAGCACACCCAAAAAGCGTCACAAACGGTTTTTTTTTTTCAAAAACATCAATTTTGTTGTACCGTGTAAGATATAAAGAGATAAATAAAAAGCTATTATAATTAAAAAAAAAAGTATTTTCTGCTAATTTCTAAACAGCTGTTTTTATGTTTTTTGCACGTTTCTGTGTTTAAAATTTTCAAATTTTTTGTGTTATATTTTTCAAGATCCTCTAATTTATAATCATACCCCTATTTCCATACCAAGTTAATGGAATGTGTTCTATATGGAATAACCTCGCCATATTTATACACCCTCTACAGCTACAGCTGTTTCGACCAAGATAATTGTATCATACGTTGCTTTTTGTTGTTGCCTTGGGGAATGTCAACTTTTAGTTTGTTTAATATGAGAATGATTATTACATACCAAATCCAGTTGTATACTTAAGAAAATCCAAAAAAAAAAATAAAAATAAAAAAATAAAAAATAAAAATAAAGAAATAAAACAAAAAATATCAAAATATAAAAGGATTAAAATAAAATAAAAAAATAATACGATAAAATAAAAGAAAAACAATAAACTTCAAATAAAAAATAAATTAAATAAAATAAAATAATGTAAAGTATACATCGTTAAAACACCTGACCCTCTTTCTCGCATCTACTCCCTATTTCTTGCGCTTGATAATCCATATTATTACTTTGTTGTATAAAATATATTTAAATGTTAAAAAACTATTTTATATAAACAAATACTAATACAGCTTTTTTTCTTCACATTTTTCATGGATATGCAATAATTGGTTGAAACGCTTCCTATCCTATCCCACACGCCTAATCGTCCTACACATATCTCTTACTTTACCTTATAAAATCTAACACCTATTTCTTGAATAATTTTACTCTCTCGACTTTATGATAAACTCCTTCCAACTCAATTTCCTTTCGATAAATCCTGCACACTGACTCTATCCACAATTTAAACTTCCATTACACACTTTTCACGCTCGTTCATTATCCTACATAATACATTTCCTGCCCTTTCCTTTTGAAATCCATCCTCTCCTCGCGGTACTCTCCACCAACCAATGACTTGTGTCCATCAAATCTTGTCATTATCTCATTTCAGGTGTTTCGACTACTTCGTTCCCTACGGCCGTTGCGAGTGATAAACCGCGCCCCGGGTCTGAAATTAGTCGTGCAAACGCTCTTATCGTCCCTACGTCCTATCGGCAATATCGTGCTGATATGCTGCACTTTCTTCATCATATTCGGCATCTTGGGCGTGCAACTATTCAAGGGCACCTTCTACTTTTGCGAAGGCGAGAATATCAAACAAGTGCGCACCAAAGCGGATTGCTATTCGCTTGGCTATGAGTGGAAAAATCGCAAATATAATTTCGATGATCTTGGCAAAGCGTTGATGTCGTTGTTCGTCTTGAGTTCGCGCGATGGTTGGGTCAACATAATGTATACAGGCTTGGATGCGGTGGGCGAAGATATGCAACCGATTGTCAATTACAATGAATGGCGTTTATTATACTTCATTTCGTTTATTCTACTCGTCGGTTTCTTCGTGCTCAACATGTTCGTCGGTGTGGTTGTGGAAAATTTTCATCGTTGCCGCGAGGAGCAGGAAAAGGAAGAGAAAATACGTCGTGCTGCCAAACGTGCGTTGCAAATGGAAAAGAAGCGTAGACGCATGCACGATCCACCTTACTACATCAATTATTCACCATCACGCATGTTCATACACAATGTGGTCACATCGAAATATTTCGATCTAGCAATTGCCGCTGTAATCGGCCTAAATGTCGTCACAATGGCTATGGAGTATTACGGCATGAAAGATGCACTGACCTATACGCTAAAGGTGTTCAATTATTTTTTCACCGCTGTTTTTATTTTGGAAGCGAATATGAAAGTGCTGGCTTTAGGCTGGCCACTGTATCTAAAAGATCGCTGGAATCAGTTGGATGTGGGCATTGTGTTGCTCTCAGTTATTGGCATTGTACTTGAAGAATGGGAAGAGAAGAAATTTTCGATTAATCCGACGATAATTCGTGTTATGCGTGTGCTGCGCATTGCGCGAGTCTTAAAGTTACTCAAAATGGCTAAGGGTATACGTGCGCTGCTCGACACCGTGATGCAGGCTTTGCCTCAGGTCGGTAATTTGGGTCTGCTCTTCTTCTTGCTCTTCTTTATATTCGCCGCTCTGGGCGTGGAATTATTCGGTAGACTTGAATGCTCCGAAAGGAATCCGTGTCAGGGCTTAGGTGAACATGCACATTTCGCCAATTTCGGGATGGCTTTCCTCACATTGTTTCGCGTAGCGACTGGCGACAACTGGAACGGGATCATGAAGGATACACTGAGAGACGAGTGTGATAATGCACCTGATTGTGTACGCGATTGTTGTGTTAGCCCGGTCATAGCTCCGATATTCTTTGTGATATTCGTTCTAATGGCGCAGTTCGTATTGGTGAATGTCGTCGTGGCTGTACTGATGAAACACCTCGAGGAGAGCCACAAACAGATGGAAGACGAAATGGACATGGAAGTCGAGCTAGAGCGAGAACTTGTACGTGAGCAGGAGTTCGAGAGGGAACAGAAGTTGTGTCAGCAGCTGGAACAGCAGACGCCAGCGCCACCACCAGTACGCCAGCTGAGCAAAATAAAATCATTGCCAAAAAATTTTACCTACAGCACGCCGTCGCTAGATAAAAAGTTTCCAAGTGTGTTAAGCGGCATCGGTGGTGGTGTTGGTGGTGGTGGTAGTGGAAGTACCACTGGCATTAGCGGTCGCCGTCAAACCATACAATATTTCAATCAACCAAACGGTATTAGTTTAGCTGAACTGGGACGTGGCGCGCAGCCAAGTGCAGGTGGTACTTCTGGTGCTAGTGGCAGTGGTATTTGTGCACTCTCGCCAACGGCGCTTAGCGCGCGTCTGAGTTCTGCAGCTGCAGAAAATAACTTCGATACAAAACTCCAAATGACAGCAGGTGCACTGGGACGGCGTGGCCGTCGCAGTTCGACTGCGTTGCGTAATAAACGCGGCCTGCTTTCAAAAGAACGCTCACTCGATGAGCAGGCCATACGCCGGCGCACGCTGGAGTCGAAGCGCATGAGTTGTGACTCGTTACCATGGGGTGGTGATGGCATCGATTTTCGGCGTGGCACGATCTTTGAAAGTTTAGAGTCGGATGGCGCTGGTAGCCCTTCGTCTACATACGACGTGCGCAGCATACGCAGTGAAGATGTTGCAGCGACAGCAGCGGCGATCAATGCTGCCGCGCGCAACACCAGCACTTCAGATGCCTTGAGCATTGTAAGCGCTAGCGTAATCAGCGAAAAGAAGTCAATGCCAATTAGCCCTATATCAACAGCAACAACACAGCCAACAAATGGCGCATCAACATCGCGTCGCATCTACGGTCGCTCACAATCAACCGATCAAGCGTGTATAAGCGGCAATGGACGCGGTGGTTTACTCTCGGTGCCGCGTAGCATGCCACCGCGTAGCCGGAGTGGCAGCACTAAACAACTATTCAAACAACAAGCGCTCGACGAAGATCCCGACATGGATGAAAACACGCTACTATTGCCGGTTGTTGTCGAGAACAGTTGTGATGGCGCTGCACGCAAAAATGGCATTACAACTGCTAGCAATGGCAACGGTAATACGCACAACACCAACGACAGACTGAAAAGCAACGGTGTCAGCAGTTTGAGTCAGAATAGTGCAAGTAGCTCTGGAAATACCGGGGATCAGATCGCATTGAGCAAATCAGATTCGGCTGATATAATGCGTATCATTTCGGAGCGCAGACTCATGGATCAGCGTGATAATAGTGGCAATGAAGATTCAGACTATAATGAGTTGTTGCTGGTCAAGTCACCACACTCTTCTACGGATGGTTGAAACAAAGGAATTAAAACTAGTATTAGTTAGCTATTGGTATAGAAGTAAGGCACTGTATTGTTAATTATAGTCTGTAAGTGAAATTATTTTCTGATTCAAATAAGCAGAAGATTCGTTTGAGGATATCGTTTCAAGGAGTTAGTTAATGGTACCATCCTAACAATCAATCGACATTATAATGCCCCTCATTTAATATGTTCAAAAAAGCCAGAAGATTAGTTTACCTTCTGCAGAACTTTGATTTAATAGAATGAATCGTCTTCTGTTTGGAAGTGGATTTCTGTGAAGATGGCTCTGAAAAAGGGAAACCTGAAACCTAAGGCTTGTTAAAGTAGTATTTTAAACTGACTGCCAGTCCCAATAGCACGGCTCTACTTCTGATCACGACGAGGTATGAAATTTTTGAAGTTAGAACACCAACTATTGAAGAAGTTCTTTTGGTATCGTCTTTGTAGTGTTGTGTCTGAGAGTTTTCCTCCTGTTTTGCTATCGGGGTGACAATGGCAAGCGTGGAGGCTCTTTTCACATAGGCTCTTAGAAATCCTGGTCAGAGCGACTTTCTCCCCAGGTGTATACGTTGCTCTGGCAGGGACTCATAGCACGGCTTCCACAGCAAATTGTTTTGGTTGGTATCTTCGTATAGTCTTCCTCGCTAAACCGGATCACACTTTCAATACGTTAGAAAATCAACTAAACAAACCGAATCCCACTAGCGAAAAGGGTTTTGGGGACACAATATGGAATAGCAGCCTAGTAAACTTGTTTACTGATGGGAGTATTCAGTTAAGCCGAAAATGTTTAATACATGATCAGGCGCTTAACCGTCTAGGTGATTTTGGACACTGCTTATCAAAGCACTCTAGTCCCTCTTCGGCGATACCTAATACCAATTGGAAACACCACCTGTTTTCTTCGTCTCAGTCGAGGCGTCCCTCCTCCACTAGCCAATTCGGATGTCGATAGTAGAGCGCTACTTAATTTAAAACACATTTCGGGGAAAGAATTCCTAGGAGTTTATTCAAAAAACGTTTTCCCCAGAAATTAAAACGTATGGGTCAAAAATTGCGGCATCATGTAGACGTACTATTCTATTAATTTTAATAAACTGCTTTCCTGTAAAAACTATAGTTTATATAAGACTAAACAAATAGTGCTAAGAAAACTGTTCAACATTTTATATGTTTATTAGATTGTTTATATGAACTTTGAAAACCAAAAAAAAGAAAGAAAATACATATTAAACATAGTAACTATGAAAATGTAACACTGGAACAGAACTGTTAGAAATGTGTCTATGTATAAAATCATCAACTCTGTGATTAGCTGTAAAAACAAAACTGAGTAAAAATGTTAACTCGAAATAGTTGAGATAAACTATTCAAAAACTATTTAATAGGTAAAAAATAGTTTTAAATATTTTTAATTTAAAAGTATAATTTGTTAATCATTACATAATGTTATGTAATGAAAGTACGTAAAAAAATAAGTTGAAAAGATAAAAAATAAAAATAAATTATAAAAATGTATTTAAAAGAGTAAGTAAGACATTTTTGATGATTATTGTACTAGTTTTAAATGCGTTTGAATTTACATATATGTATATAGTGACATGTGTGTGTAGGGCCTAATAATATGACATGTAAAAAATTGAGAGCTGTACTTTCCGATAAACAGCCAGCGCTGTAGCTCAAATAATACAGGAATCAGCGCTAAGTATAGTAGATAGTTTTCACAAAAAAATATATAATTACTAATTTAAAGTAAAAGTATAAATCGAAAAAGCAGGAAGACAGATCTACTTTGTGTTTTTAATTAGTGCCACATTTGAACAGACCATAGTCTAACATAACAAGTGTGATATGATAAACGTCAAATTTATCCGCTATTTCCAAGTTTGAAGTTACTATATTGGCGCCTCTTTTTGTATCACTCTTGGAATTACAAGAACGTTTTCTTTATGTCAAATGTCAACCTGAACTAGCTGTCAGACAGGTAGCATATCACACTTGTTCTAGTAAACAATGACCTTATCTAAGATTATGTTTACACATATATTAAAACAGACTTTAATTTTAAATAAAGAACGTACACAAAATAAAATAATGCGCGCAATATTAGAGATAAGCGATTAACGAAAACCGATTACAGACCAAAAATACAACATTGGAACAAATCAAAAATATTATTAAAAAGCTGCTAAAAAATCAGCAAAAATATGACTACCAACAGGTTATTCTGGGTTTTAAGTAATATAGTTAAATGAATATTGATTAATAGAAACAAAAAATAATAAGAAAATAAAAAATTAAAAATTAAAAAGTAGTAAAGAAAATTAAAAAAATATTATTAGCGCATTTCATTTCCCTGAAACGTCTTCCTGATCTTTACAAAGCATAAAAAACTAAGAGAAAAACATTAAAACTAATAAAAAAAAATATTAAAAAGTAGAAAATATAAATATATGTAAGTCAAAGTTGTAAAAAATGTGTTTTAAATTAGCGAAAATTTAGGCATAAGTTATTAAGTAAGTGTTGTAAATGAACGTATTTATAAACGTACTTTAATGAAACGATAACAAATCCACAAAGGAAATTAAAGTTATACATACATAGGTTAAAACTGTAATTCAAAAAAAATCTGTAAAGTAATTAGTTACAGAAATGCGAAAACCCTAAAAGAATATAATCACTCACATTTACACAATTACAGCATATAAAAAAATTAATAAAAAGATAATAAGAAAACTTGACAATCTTTTCATACGATTTCTTATTTTTTTAATCTTGATTACGGCAGTTTCGGTTTGTATTTTGTTTAATTTTTATGATTGAAAAATTTTGTTTACTTATGTTTTTCTTTTCTAGCACTACAATACAACACAATACGAGTCTGTGCTCGAGATTTACTATGACCACTATACAGCATATATTCAGATTCTAATTTTAAACTTTTAGGCTCATTTTGAGGAGCTTATTTGAGAATCAGAAATAAATCTATATCCTCTAACGATGGTCGCGCGATACGTACATACAATTTTTCCAAAAAAGTGTCTAATATTAGCAATTAGCAAAACCCGTTCTTTCAAGATCACAACTATGATTTTTTTCAAAGGGTATTTTGGACTCAGGATCACGCTTTTTTAAATTTTTGTTCCAGTAAAAAGTTATTGCCAAAATAAAAACTAAAATTTACTCTGACCCGATCCCAAATAGGGGGCGTGATCCATGGTATTTACATATGTGCAGAACAGAACGAATGTAAAACCTACCAAAATTCCTACCATCCTACCAACAGGAAAAAAATCGACCAGTTTTGGTAGGAAAGGCCCACATATCACATCCCTGCGCCTAGGATCTGAAATTAATACGTTTCGCATCCTGGGACAAAATCGAAATTAATAAAAGAACTAAAAAGCAGAAAGGCTACACTGGCTATGTCAAGCAACGAACAAAAAAGATCCAAAGATTTCGCTATCAATACGGAAACTTTCCAGCATAGGAAGGCCGAGCATGGTCCGCTTAATGATTCCATTGGGCACTTTAATAAGCAACGACAAATTTGGTCAGCTCTGCGAAAAATTTTTAAATTGAAAATCGGCTTCAATATATTCACGTCACTAACAGTTCGCCCTTTGCACAACCCGACTAAAATATTTAATCACTTTTCATTTGCTTACCTTATACTTTGTTTTCGAATTTATATTTGTCTTCTATTTTGATTCGTATGCACATTATCCATTGCCACCTAATAATACAGCATCCACATGATATCATTTGTAGGTAGTTCCAGTTTGAGTTTATATTTTTCCTTTTTTGCATTTTTAACCATTGCCACCTAATAATACAAAATATATCATTTGCCGCTTTTCTACACCACACTCATTGCTCCTGAAAAGAGAATAAAATAAAAAGCATGCTATATTGGAATTTCAAAATACATATAATCATAAGTACTAATTCTTGTATCATAACTTCACAAGAATCAATGGGAAAAAAGAGGTCAGTAGAAGTCCATGTCAGTACAGGTGGACTTGTACTGTTCTTTCTTCTCATCGTTTCTTGCACATATCCTTAAACCATTTAATGAAACTAAATTTAAGTAGTTAAGCTATTTATAGCCTAAAATTAAATTACAGATAAGTATTAAAAATTTACAAACATACAAAGAGTTTCGTGTTACACTGTAGATATGCATAATCTGTAGTTATACAAACTATATCTAAGGAGTAAGTAATACAAACAATGGCGAATTTTCTGCATATGTTTAGAGGGAAAAAAACACAATATATGTATGCATACAATTTATATACAAACTTACTATTGCCTTTTTCTGAGAACTTTTTAAAACATGTCAGATAGAACGTGTTTAACACGCTAGAATATTAAAAAGAATTCAACTAACGAAACAAGTACTTTTTACAAGACAAATTGTAAATTAGAAAAACAAGCCAATTCCATATAATCATAAAACTATATATTGTAGGCGTTTAGACCAAAATTACTTATATACAACCATATGCCCTACATACCTATTAGCACTTGTAACAAAATTAGCATGTTATTCAACGAATTAGAAATTGTAAATTGTTCAAACAGATGTGTGTAAAGTAGTAAGATAGTCCCCCAATTTAGTAAAGGAATATCTAGTTTAAAGTACATACATATTAAGAAAACAACTGTCAATTTCTTGAATTTATGTTTTTCTCTCAAAACATGGACCAACACCTACTCACTAGGGCTTCACTCAAAGCTATCTTGCGTTCAGCTGACTTTATTGAGATAATTTGCAAAACAGCGTGTTTTTATCCGAAATACAATTTTTTTAAAACCCTGTTTGTCCTTGATTCATACTCATATTAACTTGCATCTTATATTCATTACCATAAAGGAAATTCGGCTTACTCAAAACCCTCAGCTAAACCACCCTGTAGATACTACTACTATTAATGTCGGCTTGCGTCATTTGTTGACGCTGAACCGCCTAGGCGATTTTGGCCGTTTCGTATCAAAGCACGCCAGTCATTCCTTTTTAGCGATAACTGTCGCCAATTGGAGACCCCAATGGAGTTCAAGTCATCCTCCACTTGTTGTTTCCATCTCAGTAGAGGCCTCACCCTTCCTCTGGTGTCGATAGGAAGACCTTCTGTGCTGGCGCTTCTTTGCCCATTCGCATAACATGACTCAGCCAGCGAAGCCTTTGGGCTTTAATTGGCAGCTCGCCGTTGGCATCACGGGAAGGACCATAATTCTTCCGGAGAACTTTTATCTCAAATACTCCAAGGGCCATCTCATCTTCTCTTGACACTGTCCATGACTCCGAGCCGTACTTCAGGACTGGTATGATGATAGACTTATAGAGCGTGATCTTTGTTTGCCGAGAGAGGACTGTACTTCTCAATTGCCTACTTAGTTCAAAGTAACACTTGTTGGCAAGAGTTATTCTCCGTTGGATTTCTAGACTGATATTATTTTCATTCTTAATGCTGTTTCCAAAATACACGAAGTCCCTAACCGTTTCAAATTTGTAGCTATTAATGGTGATTTGGCTGCCAAGGCGCAGGTGCGGCGATTCTTTCTTCGATGACATCAGATACTTCGTCTTGTCCTCGCTGACCGCAAGACTCTTTTCGCTTCCTTATCCAGTCCAGAGAAGGCAGCGCTTACGGCGTGGTTTTTAAGGCCAATGATATAAATATTATCGACATACGCCAGCAATTGCACGCTCTTGTAAAAGATTGTACCATTGCGGTTTAGCCCGGTAGATACTGCAATGGGTATATTTCCTATAGCTTTTTACGTCTGGTGCTCAATTGTTCTGCAATGTTCCAACATATTTCTATACACTTAACAATCTACACTCTCTTTACGCACTATGCTCACTCGCTTATAGAGCTAATCCTTAATTTGCTTATTCTAATTGACAAACAAAAACAGTTGCAAATGAGAAAAACATAATTTCTTCTGTGCCTTTCTACTTAAACACAAAACATAAATAAGTAATCTACTTTATACACTGTAAAAAAAACTCTCTCTATACTCTGCAAAGAAATTACCTTAAGTGACTTTCTCTCTACAAATTGGATATGCAGAAATAAAAAAAAAAAAATTGGAAGATAATAAAAATTGTAGCAATTTGATATAAGCGTTCTGTACATTTAAAACCAAAGTCATATATAGACATGAAAATTTAGTTAAGAAAATGTTAGGTCTATTACGGATTTGTGGTAAAAAGTGAATAGGCAAAATCAGACAAAATAAAGTATTAAATTTAAAAGTTCGTAGCAAAGTCAATACTTGTTTTCGTTAGAAGAACTCAATAAGGTAAAGAAAGTTAAGTAAACCAATCAAACAATTGCTAGTTAGATTTTGAGACTTTCATTGAAATTTTTTATATTCGATTTCGTAGTGACTCTTCGGTTAAATGTGGTTACCAGCCTGGTGAAAATAATGTTCGTTGTGTAGTGAGGTTATACAACAATATTGATATATATCTTCAGAACTATAATCAATCATTTTTTAGGCTCATTTGTGGGTTTGAAGCAAATGTTCGCAGTGTAATAATTTTTTTGGAAAAAAAAAAACAAATGGAATTCCCTGGAATAGCCGAAGAAGTGGTTAAGTTTTACCACATAACAAAATTAAAAACATCTCCGTAAGCATTGTGACGAGATCCGGCATCCTATTACCTTGCCGTTTGATCTGCGGACATCCACACCGAGTCGGTTGACACTTTTGTCGGATCTCGACCTGTGAACCCCGTTTTTAACAGTCTCCCACCCGATATTGCTGAAGAAGAACTCATCTTACCAAGGGAGACAAGAGTAACCATGGCACAGCTTCGGTCTGAATTATACAATTTCATACACATGCCTTGCATGTGGTAGGACCCCCATAATACCCTACATCTCTTCAATTGTCCAATTGTACCTACTCTTCTAACCCCTTTGTCCATCTGGTCCAACCCTGTTTAAACTGCGCGTATCCTTGGACTCTCGTTAGAAGAGCTTCATGAAGCGTGATCCCCAGCCTGGTGAAAATAATGTTCGCAGTGTAATAACTTTAAGGATATATAGCCTCGAGGTTTAGTGGTTAGAAATACCATAGAGCAAGTAAACATAAGGTGATATGGATTGCTTCCCGGCTGATTTGTTCTGGGCACAGCTAAACACTAGAGGTATGTTGCTGTTGTTGTAACGAAGTGTACTTTTGCTTAACCTAAATTGTCATCAATGTCTTCTACCAAAAAGTCCTAGGAAACTAGCAAGCTCTGTAGGGTTGGACCAGAGAGAAATGGTTGTTAGAAGAGTAGGCTCCAAATAGCATACGAGCCGCATACCTGATATTCATTCGGCACGTCGGGGTTCAGTCTGGATAGGTAAGAGTTTAACATGCTACACCTTGTTGTTTTTGTTGTTGTTACGACGTTCGTCTTCAGCGAAGTTTTTTTGTTTAAGGATTTAAACGATTTGATATACTATTAATGCATCGCAACCAATTATTATAGAAATGTTGAATTTACGGAAAACACATCCAAAATATGTTCATGGCATCAAAACTGCTTCTTTTAAACGGTCTCTGTAATCAGTAAAGCACGACATTTAAACTTAATTTTAGAAAACTTCTAGCTTTGTTTATACCTTTTTAGAACTTCGATAGCTTTAAAATTCGTTTTCTAATCCGTTCGGTGTTTTCCCAATCGCTGATTCACGAATGACCATTTAATTGTTTTATAACGAACTACTGTCGATAGCTGTCCCATACCAGAACCACAACAATTTAACTGAAAATAAATTACAAGCAATTAGCACTTTAGAATTTTCACTACAAGAACTATTTAGGATAGATTATTTAAATTAATTTAAACTGAGTTTTTTACGATTAACTTAAATTCAACAATTTTAAAAAGCAAAATAGTATTACAATTATAAAACAGGAATTATGCTAAAGCTAAATATAGTACGAGTAAAATTTTTTTAATTTGGCGCTAAAATGGACGTAAAAATGTACATATAGCAACAATAGAATAGAATTTACAAAAAAATGATATGCTTAAACGATTTAGTAGTTAAATAATGCAAATTTAGTTTCAAAATTATATAGCAAGAAATGTTACAAAAGCCCAAAAAATTTAACAAATATAATAAAAATTAAAAAATAGCAAATAAATTCAAAAACTGAGTTTTGGAGCAAAACTAAAGTGTTAGTAAGTTGCAAATTTAGCAAAGCATAATTAGTTTTTAATTGCGTTGCAACAATACTTACAGAGCGTTATATTTTAAGCTTAAAATCAATAAATTGACAAAAAACAATACAATGAATTGAATACCAATAATAAAAACAAATACACATATACTAACAAGTATTGCAAATGCATTTAAGCAACAACAAAAAAAAAACATTCAAAGAGTTGCCAACTTTTGCGTGAAATGTGTAAAAACAATTTAGAAAAAAAAACGTTAAATAAAATAATAAAATAACTAACAAAAGTGTAAACAATACTAAACAACAACAAAAAGATGGCAGTCAAAATTTGTGAACGCAAAGCTAAAAAGTAGATAACAAACATTAAAACTTTTTTAGTTGCGCGTTAATGAGTTTCGACTGTCATTTTTACAATTACTTGAACAGAGACAAAAACTGAAAGATCAAACACTTGCAATAGCAACTAACAATTCAAACTGCTTACCATTACAAACCAAAAAGCTATAAGGAAATAGTTAAAATTATTAATAAACACAATTGTTAAATATGTAATCAACTTTTATGCAAATTATAAGTTTTTACAAGCATAAATTATGTATGTTGAAAGCATAAAATTAATTTCAATTATTTTAAAAACAAAATACGTTACAAAATGCAGTAAAAATTGGTAAATAGAATTTTGAAAAAAAAATAAAATAAAAAAATACAAAAACCATAAAAAATTATAATTAAACGCATACATACATATACTTTTAAAGAATTAGTCAAAATTTAATACAACAGTATGCAATTGTAACCGTAAAATAAATACAAAACAAAAAAATATTTGTTTAGTTTTCATTGCGAAAATAGTGATTAAAAATTATAAAACGAGAGTGAATTAATAATAAAAATTTAAGAAAAAATTACAAATTGTTGTTTAGTTTTTATTTTTTTATTTGATAAGCTACTTTTTTTTTAACATTTTAAAAAGGCGTTTGCCCTTAAATACCATAAGAAAATTATATAGCAAAAGTTTTATAACTTAGTTGTTATTAATAACTAGAAATCAGGTAGGTACACATATGTGTAGGTATCATCCCTCGCCGCGCTGCTACTATCAGGTATACTAAACAAGCTTTTGCTCTATCATCGCCAAAGCTTACTCCATTTTCAAGGCTCATTTCTACAAATAATTGATATACGCCGATCCTTTTTAATATGTTGTCCTTGAAATTGTGACTGTTCGTTGGCAAGTATTTCATGCGTAAAATTATAGCGTGAGGTGTGGCTGTGGGAAAAGCGGAAAAAAAATATTTCATATGAATTTTAAATGCAACAGAAGTGAAACTTTTCAACCGTATCATATTCTACATATATTTCTTTTTTCAACTATTATCAGAGCAACAAAAACTGCTATTCATAGATATTTAAAATATTTATTTTACTTATCTTTATTGAATTAACTTTATTTTTTTTTTCACCGTAATTTTATTTAATTTTACTCTGTTCCAGGCAATTTTTTTACCTTTTTATACTATTTTCTTTTATTAACTGATATAATTATTTTTAATTTTCATATTTTTTTTTTAATTTTTTTTTTTTACTTAATCTTTTTTTTTAATTTTTTATTGTTTTTTTATTTTTATTTTATTTTTTTATTCTGTATTAAATTTTTTCATTATCAGAAACGGTTTGAACCGGTACACTGCTAAAAATTGCTTAGAATTGGCATGTTAATAATTTTTACTATTTATATTTTTTTTTTATTTTTTTATTCTGTATTAAATTTTTTTCATTATATTTTGTTTTTTTCTGTTTCTTTTTTGGCTTTTTTTTATTCTGTATTAAATTTTTTTCATTATGTTTTGTTTTTTGTTTCTTTTTTTTGCTTTTTTGCTTTTTTAAATTTTCTAGTTTAGTTATTGTTTTTTATTTTTATATTTTTTACTTAATCATTTTTATTACATATTTATATTTTATTTAATCATTTTGATTTTTTTATTTTTTTTTTAATTTTATTTTTTTATTTCTTTATTTTTTTATTTTTTTTTTGTTTTTTTTTTTTTATTTTTTTGTTTGTTTCTTAATCATTTTTTTTTTTATTTTTTTTATTTTATTTTTATTTTATTTTTTTTTATTCTGTGTTAAATTTTTTCATTATATTTTTTTTGGCTTTTTTAACTTTTTTAGTTTTTTTTTTAATTTTATTTTTACTTTATTGGACTTTATTTTCATTTTTTATTTTACTATATTTTATTTTATTATTTTTTTTTTTACATTGAATTTTACTACATATTTTTTTTTTTCTTTTATTTAATTTTATTTTGTTTTATTATTTTATTCTATTTTGTTTCATTTTAGTTTGTTTTCATTTAACTATATTTTATTTAATTTTCCTCTTTCTAATTTTATTTTTGTTTCTTTAATATTTTCTTTTTTTTATTTTATTTAATTTATTTTTTTACGTAGTTTTTTTTAATTCTTGCTTTTAATTTGTATAATCTTATTTTATTTGCTATTGTTTAATTATTAAATTAGAAACTATTCAATTAATTTATACTTTGTTATATGTCACACGCATCTAAGTTGTAGGCGCAATGGTAAAAGAAGTTTCACTTCGTAAATAAAACCAAAATTCTTCACGCACCTCATAATATACAACGACCGCCGACGCAGCAGCACATCTACATAGAAATTATTTTCTAGCGTTGTCACAGGACGATTGCGATAAACATCATCTGATTCCGTTGGCTTATTCTCCTTGTCTTGATTCTCATTATTCGCCAAATTTTCAGTTGGTGCTGCAATCGCTTTACCTTGCTGATATTTACGCTCATCCACACGCACCAAACGCATAACGCTATCACTTAATAAACTAATGCCAGCTATTGTGTTGCCGCAGTACTAAAAAGGATATAACATTAGGTAAGTATATAAGTCTGCATCGTTATTGGCGAGTCTCAGCGTCTTTACCCTTGTACTATCAACATGTGGCTTTATTACACCCGCAGCGGCTAAATCTAGTATATGCACATATGGCATAATCTCGCCATCGAAAGCAAGTTGCCGCACACGTTCGAGTACTGTGCGATTGTGTGGATACCACTTCTTACGTTCCGTTTCGCGAAAGCCATGTATGGCCTGTGTGTTTGAAGACAATTAAAAAAGAGTATTAACAATTCTTGGAGTTACTAATTGTCTTACATCATCCCAGTGATCATACTCATAATGCAAACGCTTCATATAAGGTTCGATCTCCTCGAGTAGCTTTTCTTCCTCCTCGGCGGTTATGAAATTTGTATGCAAACGCATGTCTTTGAGTAAACGCTGCTGCTCCTCGGCTGGCCAAGTGCCATGGAATTGGAAGTGGGTCGCCGCATCTAAAAGTTTGAAAGCATAAATTTGTTTTCATCTCACAAGGAAGTGTGTACTTACTGGCTAAGGAAGTTTTGCTTGGCTCGAATACCGGCTCTAGTGTGCTACGTAAGCTTCTTGTTGCGCTGATTTGTCGGCTTTTTGTCGCTTGTAATGTATGTAAACATACCAGAATACGTTTTTTGCATCTTGATAGTTGATTTATGCACATTTTTGTATTTAATTAGTTATTAAAACATTAAAAAGTATCACTTTAAAAAGTTATAAAATTCCTTAACAGTTTTAGAGGCACTGTTGCACTGTGATAAACAGCTGTTGCCGTTCGATAGCTAAAAAATAGTGCTGCCAGCTGCTTCACTCTACCGCACAATGGTATGGTCAGTGACAACTCAGCCGATACAACGGTCTGAGGTAATGAAACATCAGAATTGTGATCAGATTTAGAAGGCGATGGTGAAGAATCTTTTACAAGCATTTTTGTGCGTGTAGGGTTGGATGTTAAAGCGCGAATGTGCAGCTCAGACCAGTCAATGATCCGGCATCACCAACAACTGCCGGTTTTGTCGCTCTCAGTATGGCTCTCTTTATGTATTTGTTTTTGTCACTGTCAAAACAAACAAATTTTTTGCAAACAGCTGTTATTATTTCATCTTTGGTTACAGCTGGTTACAATTTTTCTTTGTTTTGTGTGGAAGCAGGAAAAAACGAAAATTAACAAATATTTTTGGAAAACTACGAGGATATTATAGAAGTGAAGAGCAACTCAATTAGTGTGAAAAATAGCAGTTTCATTTCGGTGGAGATTCAGTACTTTCTAAAGGGATTTCCAGCCCCCCGAAAAAGCAACAAATGAGCAGAACATAATTTGCGTTGTTCAAATAAACAGCACTAAATTTAATCCTATAAATACTTGGACCACCGCACGCAATGTTGCGTTTGAGTGTCGCACCCGGAGCGCTGGCGGCTAAGTTCACGGATGTGTGGCGTCTGCAGCCGCTATTGACTACCGCAGCTCCACTCTCCACCAGCGCCTGCATACTACAACAACAAACGGGAACCACCGAGCCAAAACAATCAAATGTACTACGCAAACGTAAATTCAAGCCACACGAACCAGATGGCACTGCCTCTGAGATCAACTTGCCAGAACAGGCGCGCGTTGTGATATGTGGCGGTGGCACTATGGGCGCTTCGGTGGCATACCATCTGGCGTTACACGGTTGGGGAAAAGACACCATACTAGTCGAGCAAGATAAGATAGCAGGTGGCAATCCGTGGGCGGCTAGCGGCTTGGCTGGACGTTTTGAACCAAGCTACTCGGAATTGCGCCTGGCTGAATATTCCATTGAATTGATTAAATCGCTTACGGCGCAAGGACTTGCTACCGGTTGGAAGCCTGTTGGTAGTTTGAATTTAGCGCGCACCTTTGATCGCATGACTGCTTTCCATCGTATGCGCTCACAAGGTAAAGCTTGGGGTGTGAACTGTGAGATTCTTACACCGGAACAATGTAAGGAACGTTGCCCTTTGATTGAGACAAGCGATCTAGCTGGTGGTCTATGGATACCTGAGGATGGTGTATGCGATCCACATCAGGTATGCCACTCGTTTGTTAATGAAGCGCGCCGCATGGGTGTGCAAGTGGTGGAGCAGTGCGCGGTGCTAAAGATTAACAGCTCGCATGGCAAAGTGAGTCGCATAGAGACTTCAGCCGGTGATATACTTTGCGACTTTTTTGTTAATTGTACTGGATTTTGGGCGCGTGATGTGGGCACGCTGTCAACGCCACAAGTGAAGGTGCCGCTCAAAGCGGTAGAACATCATTATTTGCATACCAAGCCGATTGAAACGCTCGATCCGATGACACCTTTCGTACGCGACTATGATGGTGGCGTGTACTTTCGTGAGCGCAATGGCTGCATGCTAGCGGGTAAGTGCGTGCTTAGTAAGACTTGTTTTGAAACTAATTTCTTTTCTTTTTCAGGTGGCTTCGAGCGTGAAGCAAAAATGCTCTATGAAGACGGCGGCATACCTTTGTCTCAGAAGGATCGTGAACTACCGCCAGACTGGGATCACTTTCATCCGTTACTCGACGAGCTGCTACATCGCGTGCCCATACTAAAGTCATCGCTGCTCGATCGTTTAACCAATTCATTGGAAGCATTTTCGCCCGATTGTAAATGGATATTAGGTGAAGCGCCGGAAATACAAAATTACTATGTTTCAGCAGGCATGAAAACGATTGGGGTCTCAGCGGCAGGCGGTATTGGGCGTGCAATGTCTGATATGATTGTCAAGGGCTCAACTTTTGTCGATTTACATATATTGGATATAAGTCGCTTTCTGGGTTTGCATAATAATCGCAAATTCTTGCGTGATCGCTGCAAGGAGGTGCCCGGCAAGCTTTTCGAAATCAATTATCCATTTCATGAATTTCAAACTGGCCGCAATTTGCGCATGTCACCCATCTATCCAGCACTCAAGGAAGCTGGTGCGGTATTTGGTCAAACAATGGGCTATGAGCGTCCAAACTATTTCGATCCGAATGATAAGAAAGGTGACCGACTATGACTAAGGCTGAGTTAAAGATCATCCCATTTCAAAATGTGTTTTAGAAAACGCCCGCTCACAGATTTATTTGAAGTAATGCCAAATATGAGAATTTGATTCAAAAAATCTCTATTCCAGCTGAAAATGTATTGAATTTTCCTTCTTAGCTAGGATGATCTTCCACTCAGCATTCGAAATAATCCCACTTTTATCGAACTTTCAACCCTTTTTCCAGATGAATTCGGAATAACACGTTTTCGCATAGCTGAAACGAAAACTTTCGGCAAGCCGCCATGGTTCGATCATGTTGCCAACGAGTACAATGCCTGTCGTGAGCGTATCGGCATCGCTGACTATAGTTCGTTTACTAAATACGATCTATGGTCAAAGGGACATGAAGTTGTCGATTTATTGCAATATCTGTGTTCGAATGATGTCGATGTGCCGGTGGGTTCAATTATACACACGGGCATGCAGAACCATTTTGGCGGCTATGAGAATGATTGTTCGTTAGCGAGGCTCTCCGAGAAACAGTGAGTATGATTATTTGCGATGAAAACACTTTGTACTAATTGTTCTTATATCTTTCTGCAGCTACATGATGATTGCGCCAACTGTGCAACAAACCCGTGCTATCACTTGGATACGCAAACATATACCAAATCATTTGCGTTCAGGTGTTAATGTGGCCGATGTTACATCGATGTATACTGCTATTTGTATTTTGGGTCCCTATACGCGTATTTTACTCTCTGAGTTAACGGATACAGATTTGACACCAAAGAATTTCCCATTTTTTACTTATAAAGTGAGTGTTTTTTAGATCGCTCTCCTACCGACTTATCCAACTCAAATAAGAATTAGCTGAATCATTCCAATTTTTTACTTTTCACTCACAGGAACTCGATGTCGGTTTGGCCAATGGAATACGCGTGCTAAACATCACCCACACCGGTGAATTGGGCTACGTTTTGTATATACCGAATGAGTTCGCGTTACATGTCTATACGCGTCTATATCAAGCGGGACAAAAATTTGGCATACACCATGCAGGTAGGATTAGTCCTTTTTTAATGCTAACTGAAAGCTTTGGTCGCTTAAAACCACCCATACTTGACTAATAAGTCCAAGCTTTCGGATATTCAAAACTTAAATAATACCATAAAATTTAATTGGCTGTTATCCGTATTATCCGGATTTCGTAATAAAACAGTCGTATATGAATTTGTCAGTGTGATTGAGTTGTACAAATCATACGGATAATATTAATGGATATCCGAACTGTTCCAATTTTATCAAGGATACTAATAGGCGGAATTTACATCTATCCGAATATTGCACGTATATTTGCATCATTTGAGCAGCAGCCATTGCGATATTGACCCTAGACGTGCTTATGTGTAATTTTAACAATTATCCGTTTTATCCGAGTTTTCTCTCAAATGAACATAAAAATGACCAGATAATACTCAGAATTGCAAATATTTAGATAATACGTTTCAATATCCCTAGAAACGGGGTGGTATCCGTCCAATCGATAACTAGTGGATTCCCTACTGTCCGCTTCTAATCCAATATACTATGTAAATAACGAAAGTAGCCAGAAGTTGACTTTATGAGGGTATCTCGACATTAAAAATGCCCCTGTTATAATGTCTGGAAGTCCACAGCCAATTACCGTTTTATCCGAATTTTATCCGCTCACAGGGAAAGTCAAAATTTTGCCATCCATACTGTCAAAGACGAATAAAATTCAGATAAGAAACAGATATTCGAGTATCCAGAAGCTTGCGGCCAGGAAGACAATTTTTTTATTCAGTTCGAAAAAGAATATCTAAATTTTGTTAATTTTTTTTTTAGGTTACTATGCAACGCGCACTTTGCGTATCGAAAAATTCTATGCTTTCTGGGGTCAAGACTTGAACACATTCACCACACCACTCGAATGTGGACGCGGCTGGCGTGTTAAATTAAATGTGCGTATAAAGGATTTTCGGACTTCTAAATACTGACTATAACTCTTTAATTGCTTTCATGCCACACAGAAACCCATCAACTTTATTGGACGCGATGCATTGCTCAAACAACGCGAAGAGGGTGTGAAGCGCATGTACGTGCAACTTTTGCTCAACGATCACGACCATGAGGTCGATTTGTGGTGCTGGGGTGGTGAACCGATTTATCGTGATGGTAAATATGTTGGTATGACCACCACTACAGGATATGGCTTCACTTTCAAGAAACAAGTTTGTCTCGGTTTTGTGCGTAATTTCGATGAAGATGGCAAGGAATTGCCAGTTACGAATGAGTTTATACTTTCGGGTCATTATGAAGTGGAGGTAGCGGGTATACGTTTTGAAGCGAAAGTCAATTTACATTCACCCAATTTGCCAACGAAATTCCCAGATAAGGAACGTGAGGCCTATCATGCAACGCGCGACAAACCGGGTCAGGCTGATTTGTTGTCTTTTGAGAAAAAGATCTGAGAGCAAAGAGGCTGATTGAAGGCATGGATCGGCATAAATGCTGGTGAGTGGGTTGGCGGTGCCGTAATTTATGCGGTTATTTATTTATTGAATAATATTGTTCTAGTTTTCGTTTCATACTTTCTAGTTTTAGAATTTTTATATATTTAGTTTCTTATGTAAATTATGTATTTTTATTGTGAATATTTTTTTTTTGAATTAATATTTTCCGACATCTCAATTTTAGTGAGTTTAAATCACTTCATATACCTAAAAAATTATTGGGAATTAATTATTTAGCTATTTAGATTATAAACAAAATGCCAAAAAAAAACAAAGAAATGTGTTAAAGAATAATTGGAATCAAAAAAGTCTGCTAAAATCATTGCATTTATCAACAATCTCATCAAATTTAATAATAACATTTTTTTTTCAAAATAAATTAGATTTAAATTGAATTATATCAGCGCTTTAGCTTTGAAATTATATTTAAAAATTAAAAAAAATCTGTATCTTAAAAAAAATAAATAAAATATAAAAAAAGGTTATATAAAGCAAAAAATCACAAGTGACCTTTAGTTATATTCCATACAAAAAAAAAGGCCAAAAAAAAAAGAAGCAAACAGCAAAAATTAAAAAAGAATTCATTAATAAAACTATGTGTATAGAAGAAAATATTTTGTTTACACCGTAATTTTTGAAAATCCTTCAGTGTTGTAATTGTATCATAGCAAACTAAATAAATACTATTAACTTCTTAGATAACAAACAATTTGCTCAAATGTTATACCAAAAAAAATTATATTAAATAAAGTATATGAAATGAAAATTATCTTAACAGTTATTTTAAATGCACTCAACAGTTACTTTAAGCCAAAAAAGAAAATTCTACAATTCTTGTTAAAATTTCTTCAAGTTCGAATGTTCGAGAATAAAGATACGTTGATTAGAGAACACTTTTCTAGATGTTCGAATTTTCGAACATGAATGAAACTGCATATCCAACCTATAAAACATGATAAAATAAAAATACGCATCGCCCTCGCTTTAAGCTACTTTTAGTCTTTGTAACGGCAAAAAACAAAAGATTTTTGGAATTTTTCATATTTTATAATTTTTGAACTATCTAGAAAGCAACTTAAATTTTTGGAAATGGTGTTTTGGCGTATACTAGAAACCTTATTTTAGTTTGACTTCTGGCACTAATAGTTAATTGAGCATTCTCACAAATTTCGAATATTCGAAGTTAATTTTTTTTTTTTCAATTAAATTAAGCAAAGTACGGGGTTTAACCACAAACATCCCTGCATCAAGATTTATGCAAGCAACGAAAAGCCTTTTTATGCATTTCAAAACTTGTTTAACCTTTTTTGTTCTTGACGAGTTTTCGAAAACAACGAAGGTACAGTTTTTACAATTAAATAAAGTAAAGTACGAATTTCATTCCGGAAAATTTCTGCAAAAATTTGTATGCAAGCAATTAATAGCTTTTTATGCATTTTAGACATTCATTTCACCTTTTTATGTGCCCAACGAGTTTTCGAAAACAACTTCGAATTTTTCGAACATGGACCTTTTTATAGATTGCAGATACTCACTTTATTTCCTTATGAATTCTAACAAAATTTTATTACATATTTAAAGGGTGTTTTCAAAAACTTGGAATTTTCGAAGATACAGTTTCTACAATTAAATACATAGAGCAAAGTACGAATTTTATTCCGAAAAATTTCTGCAAAAATTTGTATGCAAGCAATTTAGACATTTATATCAACTTTTTATGCGCTTAAAGAGTTTTCGAAAACAACTTTGAAATTTTCGAACATGGACCTTTTTATAGATTTAAGATACTCACTTTACTTCATTATGAAATCTAACAAAATTTGATTACATATGTAAAGGGTGTTTCCAAAAACTTTTAATTTTCGAAGATACAGTTGTCTACAATTAAATACACAGAACAAAATACGAATTTTATTGCAGAAAATTTCTGCAAAACTTTGTATGCAAGCAATTAATAGCTTTTTATGCATTTTAGACATTTATTTCACCTTTTTATGCGCTTAACGAGTTTTCGAAAACAACTTCGAATTTTTCGAACATCGAGTTTTTCATATATTTCCAATTTTTTCTTGATTTGAGCATGAATTGTAACAAAAATGTATGGCTAACAATGGGTTTTTAGTAATTTAAAATTTTCGAAGATACATTTTCTGCAGTTAAATGAAGCAAAGTATGGATTTTAGCCCTGAAAATCCCTGCACCCGCGTTATATGTAGCTCTTTTATGGATCTCATAACTTTTTTGTTGTTGTTTTTTTTAATACTTTTATAATTTGTGGCTACATAAAACCCTTACAAACATATGTGTATAACATGTATGTTTGTAATCTTTTGCACAAATATCCTTGTGCTACAACAAGTGCCCCTGTCCTATTTCGACGCGTCACTGCAACAACAGAAATGCTATGAATGCACCAAATAAATACAATAAACAACAATGTAAAACATTTATCCATACCAAGTATGTAGTATGTATATACACATGAACTATTTTGCACGCTAGGCTATGTCAGACCCGGAAAAATTCTCTATACTAACGAGGCTAAATAAGGCGCAGTCCATCCCACCCTCACCAAATGGCCATGAGTTATAGATACTCAGACTCAGGTCATCCCAGTTCGTTTAGCGCAGCGACCTGATACTTACAAACATATGTAGATACTTATATAGGTATACGAGTACATAGTAAAATTGTAAATAAACATTTGTATTTTTGTTTATACATGCATATTATGTAAAATCCAAAAGCAATGAAAACGCGCCAAAAACTTTAGGGTGCATGTGTACTCTTCATACATACATATGTACATAATTATGTATGTATAAAAAAATCAAATAAATTACGTGAAATACATCAAATAGCTTTGCCTTCTCTGGAAGAAGGAGTATAAAAGCTTGTGGAGCTCCCTCTATAATATACATACATAAAGGTATGGTAGGAGGAAAAGAGGCACTCATGGATATGAACACGCGTACCGCCTGCCTATAAATAGAGTTTTATTTGAGGGAAGGCACGTAGTCAACGTAAAAATCTTACAATTCTAGCTCAGCACACGCGAGCCATTCCTTCTCTATCCGATAGCCACATGCTATGAATACATCAATGCGTATGTATGTGTGCACCTTGATTTATGTGGATAAATAAACTTAAATATATCATTTGTATTTTAAGCACAATATCCGTTAGTGTACTTGAAAGAAATTAGGGTGGATTTATGCATTCGTTTCTACCACTACAATTCATAAAAACTTATAATTTCCTCGCAAGACACATCGCAAGATCTACGACAGCTAGGGTAAGAAATGTTGCCTTTTTGCAATTTTATAGGGGAGCGTGGTTGAGAAAAGATAATGATGCCCTCTATGAAGGCAATGCCCATTTTACAACAGAACATGGCTTTTAGCGGGCATGCGGCGAGGGCGACATTTTCGTGCAGAAAAGAAAACGCTATTAGTTACCAGGTGGATTCACCTATAAAATTATATCATTTTAGTAAATTCAGCTATCGAGATATGTCAATTTATGTGATTTTCGAATTTTTCAATATCGAAAAATAGGGCGTGGTTATCATCCAATAGCAACCTACCTTGGTCAAAAACTAACCTGTGTACAAAATTTCATGCAAATATCTCAATTTTTACTCAAGCTATCGTGTACACGGACAGACGGGCGGACGGACATGCCTTAATGAACTCCTCTTTTCAACACAAGAACTTTCATATATAGAACTCTATATATGTCTCGATTATTTTGTGCCGTTACGTAGCACCGTTAAGTGGACAAAATTATAATACCCAAGTACTAGTACGCTGAGTATAAAAAAGGGGGTCCACTTTGCTCCCGGGAATACATATGTTGTAGTTGTTGTTGTAAGGACAAAAACACCCCCGAAGGTTTTGTTGAGTGTTGTCGAATTAACAGTCCTTGGCCTTACGACAGGTATGCACATTCTAAACCCCAGGTCAGGGTAAGCCTATAGGAGAGTACTTTCCAAAAAAACTCCTAAACCTACTCTCACCATCTCTAGCTACACTTTTGAGAACACCCTAATCGGCATATTCAGTCGAGAATACTAGTTTAAGGTGTTTCAGATGTCCGCCTTGATTATTGGCTGCATTAGCTCTACCAAAGCTCTGACTAGTTAGGGAAGCTCCTACTTCGTAATGGTACTCTTCGGCAAACTCGTTATACGAGACACCGCAACGCCAGAAGGTTCGTTTATTAGGAGACTTTCAGATTCTAATGTAATAATTGTAGTGGTTGTTGGTGTTGTTGTTGTTGTAACGAGGTGTAGCTCTGCCCAAATGTCAAACAGGGTCACCCCGCGTGTATTGCTCATGGCCGGGTCAATATAGCACAAGTACTGATACCGTTCTCGTAGAACCGACAATACGTAGAAACTAGCCGTGTAAGCCATGCAGGTCATTTAGCATATTACCCAGGGTGCACCAACGGGGAGGCGACCTACTCTTACACCCTCTAGTCGATTGTGTCTGTGGAGAGCCTTGGGTTGACCGCAAGTACCGTGGAGTATTGTTTGTATCTCCTACATTCGATTAGCACTTCTCTTAAGTTACTGGTCTTAACAGAAAGGATATTGCCCTAACATTTTGTTCTACCACTACCCTGCTCTAGATAGCCAAAGGTTCCGACTGTTCGGAATTAAAAGATTGGAAGACGCTTGAGATTACGATTTAAAAAATTTGTAAAGACTCTCAGTTCCAAAAAGAGATCACTTGAAAGTTAATAGCATCCAATCTAAATAGAGCATGATGTGAGTCTTCCCGGGACTCTTTATCCAGTACAAGCAATCGTGGTTTCTTTATAATCCTAAAGTGAGGAGAAACCTCCCGCGCACACGAGCTCAACTCATTAGCAATGTTTGTGGGTACCTACATACTTTGTTCGCATTTATAGCTATAAGACGTACAACCCCATAGAAACTCACTTACTTACTTTACCTATGTACAAATACTACCCTGTGTGAGCTCCCTTTTTACGCGGCACTTTTATATACGCTTCAAACTCATAAGCTGTCCCAGACCATGGCCAACTTTTTACCAAAAAAAAAAAAAACTAAATAAAAAACTCGAAAAAGGCCAATGGATCGATATATCCAGCGCAACCGAACGCAACACAAGCCAACGAGCTTCAATAACGACAAAATAGCAGTAAGCATGCAAAAAATTCTCTACTTGTAGAGCAACCATGTACTTACCTCCATAACCCAAGCAACCCCTTTTATTATGGTCAGCGCATGCGCTCGTTTTATATGTACATATGTAGGTATGCACAGGCCATTTCCGGTGCCAGAATGGGGTTGACTTTTGTTTTGGGAGGTGGGTGCAGGGGATAGAATTTTTGGCTGTATACAGAATTTTGCACGTTCCTTGTACATAGGTATATACAAAATCAAAAAAAGGAAGTAAAGAAAAAGCTTAAAAGATATAACGGAAGAGATTGTTGGTAAAGAGGAAGTCAATGGGGGAATGCAATGTAAGGCGATTTACGTCTTGTTAAGAGGGTGCTATACGAACGAAATAAAGCAAAAGGCGGTCAAAAAAAGTACCGACGAGCTCAGCATGAATTGAGAAGGAAAAAATTGTGCAGAGGAAAGAACCATCTGCTAGGAAACTACTCCCCGAAGGTTTTGGCAGTCATTAACCCGATATGAACACGGTACGCCCTGGTACTCCCTTGCGGTACTGCCCGACAGTCTCGGGACCGATTTGATATGGCCAGTGGAACCTTCTAGGTCATGTCATCCCTCCATTCATAAGGGAGAAGAAGATGGCTAAGAAAGGTGAGAAGTATCATATATCGGGCATATTCTAAACCCCTAACCCGCAGGAGTCCCACAAATCCACGGGTACTCTACATAGCCCTCCATATAAATTAGGAATCTGAAACTAAGTTCTAGCGACTCTAGAGTACATCTCTAGGTCTGATGTGGACTAAAATCAAAAAGTATCGTAAATCGCTTTGTATACCTGGGAAGCAGCATTAATACCAACAACAATGTAAGCCTGTAAATCCACGAAGGATAACTCTTGCAAACAAATGCTACTTTGAGCTTAGTAGGCAATTGAGAAGTAAAGTCCTCTCTCGACGAACAAAAACAACACTCTATAATCGTACCCGTCCTGCTATATGGTGCAGAAGCATGGACACTGACAGCATCTGATGAGGCGGCTTTGGTAGTATTCGAGAGAAAAATTCTTCGAAAAATGGACCGCTAAAAGTTGGAGAAGGCGAGCACCGAAGAAGATATAAAGATGAGCTGTATGAAATTTACGCAGACGTCAACATAGTTCAGCGAATTAAAACCCAGCGGCTCCGCTGGCTAGAACACGTGGTGCGAATGATCGAAGACGCTCCGGCCCAGAAGGTATTCTTATCGGCAGACGCCGGTGGAAGTAGAGGAAGAGGGAGACCACCACTCAGATGGCAGGACCAAGTGGAGGCAGACCTGAGAATACGCGGTGTCTCCAATTGGCGCCAGTTGGCTGAACAAAGAACCGAACTCGCCTTAAGGTCCGCTGGAAACTAATGTGACTCCCTCTCTCATCCAGTGGTTCGCTCCGAGGAAGATCTTATTTTCATGACTTTCTTTAATATATCTTAAGAATTCTCTACTATTCATTTAAAAGCAATACCCGCATAGGTACCGAGCAACCGTTATAGACAGCAAATTTTAGGACTAATGTACATGCCAAGCTTCCATAGAACAACCTCGTAGCTAAAGTCATGACACAAAATTACCGTTAAGCAAAGCCAATAGCGTTAGGTGAAGCCATGAAACCGAAGTTATCGATTACGGCGGTAACATAGCTACAACAAGATAAGCTGAGACATGACGAATGCAACTCTACCTTAACGAGAACATAAAAACTGCAAGACGGTGGGTTGAACGGTTGAGTGGTTAAGTTTGTGGTGACAGAGTGACCCTTTAGCTGTAGAAAAATAACAGAGACGTGCAGTCAACCCCATGAAGGGAGAGCGAGAGGGAGCTCCAGAGAACGCATGACCAAACAAAAACAATTCAGCAATATATTGAATGTTGTTGTAAAAATTGCGTATAACCGCAAACAAAAACAAAAACTTGCCAACATACATAGTTGCTGCTGCTGTGTGTATGCACAAAACTATTTTATTGCAAGTACAAGTTCATCTACCCTAGAATGTCAGCAACAGCAAACAACAAGACAACACAAGCAGCTGAAGTAGCACGAAAGTCACAAAGGCACATTACAAAGATAATAAAGAATGAAATTTTGCTGTTTTTCTGCTGCAATTCTTTGCAAGGCACTTTCCGAGTACATAGGTTGCAATAACTATATAATGGGCAACAATAACAACAGCAACAGCAACTAAATAGTTGCTCCATCGCTTCGTCACTTGAGCCAACATTGAGCTTGTTGTTGGTATTGCTAGGGCACTGCTTGTTTGTAAATAAGTGTTGTGCCTGGGCAATCTCATTTTTTTGTTGCAGTAATTGTGACTGTTCCATCTTTTTTATTGTAAGCCCATCTGTTACTTTGTAGCTTCATTGCAAGTTTCAACTTGGACAGCGTTTTCGGTTTGTATGGTGAGCTCTGGTGGGCTTACTACACCATACCTGTCATCAGGGTGAGTTGATCTGATACAGGTTGAAAATATAAGGATCCTTCGGGCTTTCAATTTATTCAATCGTCTCCAAGTTGGACTCCGTCACGGCAGAAGACCGCGAAGCAGAAAAAGTGATAAAGAGCAGGTACTTGAGGGTTATTGGTAGCGGAGAATAATCTCTATAGAGAGGGTTATAACCCAAATAAGCCCTATTGAATCTAGTGAGCTCCGTAGACGCAATCTTACCTGAGCCAAAAGTACCCTGCAAGAGGTTGCCTTAACCCAGCCCCTTTTTAGCTGACTCGTGGCCCTTATGTTAAAGAGTAGACTACAGTTCATTAGCAGGAACACGAATCCTCTAAAGCCCGAAAAGTCCGGTTCACAAATCAATCGGGTCAAGAGATTAACGCGACAGTTTTCACCGGATATTTACTAAACTCATTGTAAGATAGGTTGAAAAAAAGAAGAAAGTGGTCACGGAATCTTAGATCCCATCGACCATACCACGGTTAAGCTCGGCATCTTAATATCCGATTGGCAGTCCCTGTAAATTTTTCTTACATCAAGCTTCTGACAGAAAATTACCGCTCTAACCCATTTCCTTTCCAACCATAACCCAATTCACCGGTCCTTCATATTTCCATAGATAGAATGCGACAGTATTTGAAATATGAAGAAGAGTAGTTAGTCTTTAGAAGTATATCTGTTTGAAAACCATCCTACCAGCAATTTCCACTTGACCAGGATTGGAATTCCGTCAGCGTATGCAACAACTTGGCAGCCACTGACTTCAGGCCACAGCAAAGGTTCGTTTGTGGCCACAACCCAGAGTAGCGGGACATAATTCAGCTTTATGGAACACTCCTGCGTACCCCTCCCTGATTGAGATTCTACCCCAGTACATTGCCTATAGATTCAATTCAGTATTTGAGCTCGAAAACTTAAATATTATCAATACAAATTTAATTTACTTTTCTCACGCAAAGCTTTAGTACATACATTGATCACATGAACCAAAGAGAGATTTATCACGCTAGATCTAAGTCATTCATTCACGACTTTTCATCACATCATGCCAGCAGATATACAAGTATACCAATCAATATCCAAACAGAGCTACTCTGACGTCACTTAGCCGTTTTCAGATCTTGTAACTCTTTCCATATTTTTGTTCGTTTACTAACCTCTAAATATGTGAACAAACTACTACATGAACACATAAATAAAGTTATATTATTCAAAGTATAATAAGAAACTGTCAGAGCTCAACTTATTCACCAACTGACTGTTAGTCTAGCCGTACGAGTTCGAAGCGTGTTAAGCGAGCATTTAAGCCGTTATATTTTCAAGGTCTACCAGTATGCAAGTAATTGAGTTTGTATTTTTTAGTTACAATCAGGTATGTTTGTACAAATAAACAGGTGCACAATTCACCCTCACATCCATAGCTAGCCCGGCGTATGTACATATGTATATGAAGAGGTATGGTTCACATGCGAAGGCAGTAATTGCCTTAACTGAGTTTTTTTTTTATTGAAACATTTTTACGGGCTCGCCCGAAGCCTGAAAGGTTTTTCAAATATATGTTTGGTTCAATCGGAGTTTGAAACACAATAAACTTCACAACTGTCAGATCTCACAACGGGCTTCATCTACTGTGTCCTAGTTACGGCGAAAAAGTTGTATGAAAACATGTCAGGAAGCCTCATCCAAATCCGCAAAGTGAGAAATTATTTAGAATCGGCCTGCAGATATTTTATTGGAGCGATCTAAACTTAACCTGTAAGAAATTGGACATGTTAAGCAATTTCTACTATCATTCACTCTTTTCATTTTCTGGTTACCTATGTACATGATCGTAGCTGCGAAAGATCCCAAGATTCATAGATTTTCTCTCAAACTTATGAACACTGCAAACATCTTGCATCTCAGTCACCGCATCTGAAAAATTTCGCATTCTTCAAATTCCCAAGCATCAACATATAACCATGGCCGCTGAAAATATTTCCAATCAGAAAGGTTTTCCTTCATATTTCAGAGTAATCTTGGCGCAGCTAATACTCACGCTCTTCCACTATTTGCCTCTCTGTTGCGATAGAGAAATTTCCAACAACCGTTTTTTCTTCTAAATTTCTATATCTACATACATACATACATATATTTTATTGATTTCTACACCGCGTACACGTTCGTGTCCAGAAAATCGTTCAATGCCTCGATATATAAACAAACATATACACACGCACACCCCCGTGAAAACATAGCTGAAGCGATTATGACGCGCCGCTCCTTATAGTATACTAGATACACACCAGCTGGTTATGGTTATACACACTGCACAACAATACATTCAACCAAACACCTTTTAACCAAATTACAAATATGCGCGCGATTTGGTAGCAACTCCTCTGCTCAGCAGCTCTCAACCATCCAACTACAAGTATTTGGCATCGTCATCGCCAAAAAAAAAACCTGAAATGAATTTATTCCAAAAACGAATACCTGTCCACCACCAGTTTGCTAGTTTTACCAGCTCGCTCGCCTGCACGTCGTCAACCAACCTTTCGTCCATCAGCTAGCTCACCCAACCGCTTGGATTGTGTACAATTCATGTGCCTGCCATAGCTCTACTTTGCTCACTGACGTCACAATACCCGCTGGCAAAACTGGTTTATCTTGCGATTGCCAAATGCGCCTTGGAATTGTTTCATATTCGGCTTAACTCTCGCAATATTCTCATCAGAAATCGTTAACGTGCTGATATTCAAGCTGAACTTTGTTGCATACGTTCTTGGTTGTTAGGTTATATATTTTACGTTTGGGAAACCAGTTTTCCATTCCGGTTACCAAAGCAGGTCTACAGATACATGTTCGTGACGTCACTGAGTGGAATGCGCATGGCATACAAATGTTAGCGCTTTGCAATAGTTGTGGTGGTGGAATGGGAGATTATGATGTAGGTACAGTGGGTTGAATTCATTGTTTATCCCTACTATAGTTTGGCAACTTCTTTTCTTCTTCTTACGAATTTGAGTGGAAGGCACTGGCTGAGTGACTCCAAATGAAATGGAATGAAGGAATAGTATGAAGCCCAATAAGCCATTTTGTTTGATATCAATCTGAGACGCATTTGAGATGAATCCTTCAACGTCAATTTTCACTTTTTGAAAACTTAATATCAATTAATCAATCAATAACTTTCGATTTAGTGATAAACTACCAGTAGCAGATCAACTTTTTTGCTAAATGAGTATTAACTTGAGGTATAATTAAATATAAAAATTATACTATAAATGTCCGACAGTTTCTACCTTCACAGTTTTTATACATACGACCCCCTTTACCATGCCCTAAAATAAATTTTGTCCAAATCGTGATACATTATTGACCCTCATTATTTACCAAACGTTTGAGAAAATATTTTTCTGTGCTTATGGGGAATATGCTGTGCGTGTGTTTTTTGCGAGTTACGCTACTATATAAGGTATACAATGGTTGAATTGTCTCTAAATCGAAATCAAAATACTCTACTCATCGGTTCATAACCTCTTAGAGTAGTACGTATAGCCAAGTCTAAGTTTTTCCTTCCGGTTTTTCGGGAAATGTGTTTGTTTTGGGCATTTGGCCGCAAGTCACTGAAATCCACCAACAATTTTGTTGATAATTTATTTGTTATCAATAAATAGCTTGAAGAAAAGGCTAAAGCGGGAAACAGAATCAGTCCGCCAATACGTCAGTTGCGTGACGTACTTCAACTTTAGAGCAAATTCTATTTTTACGCATACAAACACCCGCAGTCTACTTTGCTGTCAGTTGTTTCAACGTACTGACGGACTGATTCTGCTGAACTCTTAACATGCCTTTGGTAAAATCTCAAATTTGTTGAGTTTTCGTCGAACAGAACTAAGTAAAAACTTGCAGGCAAACAGCTGTTACATTTCTGATTGGCTAATAATTTGAATTTGCAACTTTTGCTGTTTATCCCTGCAAGTTTTTGCTGGACCAAATCCCTGCAAAAATCGTTGGATTATGTGTTCCAATTTTTTGATATTGGAGTACTCCAATAGTAATCCTTTGTATACCTCATCGGACCACCTTCAGCTTTTTGAAAGCCGATCATTGCTCCTCCCTTATCGACGAAAATCAAGGCACTATCGCTCTGACAGTATATACTGCAAGAAGTAACAGCATTGGAGCACATTGGAAAGTACTCTGACTGTAGGTACTCCATGGAGTAGCAGACACAAAGCGAAGGTTGGAGTAGGTGGTCCAGTCCTAGGACATCGCAATGTTAATTGGAGCACAATTTGTATATGAAAAAGGATTACATTTGGAGTACCCTGATGGCCCAATTGGAGTACTCTTTGGATAGGAAATAGAGTACTATCGATTTTTGCAAGGATATTCCCAGCAATAGCTGAAATGAAATGTCAAAAAGCTGCGGAATTCGCCGTGATTTGTGGCAAAGAAACGCCTTCCCAATAATAATTATGAATAAACAAACGAAACAACTTAACATCCCCTAAGCTGTCTTTATAAACTTTGCCCAATAAATAGTGACTTCGAAACCACAGTGCAGTGAGAACTGTACTGATATCTGAAGAAGAAACCCGACCGTGCGCAAATTGCCAAACAACAACAACAAAATACAGCCAGAGAGCGGCACAGCTGCAGAAGGCATACATGATAAATACGTACATATGTACATACTACCCAACACAATAAAAACTATAGCATTCACACCGACTAGTTATCTGTTACGAAAAAGCATGCAAACAAAAACATCACTGTATCAGCATTTTTAAAGCAGGAGAAAGACGAAACAGGAGAGAAGAGTAAGTATACATAGAACTTAGCCAAGCGTTATTGCTATACACACGAGTGATTCACAAAAATGCTGCGACTCTACTACGACGTCAACGCCCGTACACCACAAGCGTCCTTCCCATCAGCAACTGACGGGTCGGTCGGGCATTGAGTTGCTGCAGCAGCTCAATCGATCGGTATTCTAAAAGGGGCGAGCGGAATAAGGTAGTATTCTAAATGTGTATAAGTAAACAAGAAACACCACCGAGAGCAAAAACGTAATGAGAGATAACATGAAATGCGATAAAGCAACTGCGGAGTTCGTGGATGGCTAAAGAGGCCAAGAGTAGGCCGTTGGCGTCTTATGATTATTTGTATACATGCTTTGTATATATATATGAAGATATGTTTGTAGATATATAAACTTCTGTTGTTGCCGAGCGACTGACAACATTGTTGTTATCGTTATTACATATTTTCCCCCGTTTCGCCTTTTCAACCACACGCATTTGGGGCCGTTGTAATGCCCTCTCGTTCTGTTTCTATAGCTTTGTCGTTTTTTGTTTGTATTTTGGCTGCTGAACAGGTTTCGGACCACTGAAGTTCCATTTCGACAGATATAGTTTCGTACTTAGTGTAATAACCAAGTTTTCGTAGTAGATAGAATTCTGTAAGCTGTCTCTAGTCACTAATAGAGACAATAGTCACTAATAGAGACAATAGTCACTAATAGAGACAATTCGTGTTCCAATTCCATGTGGTCCAATTACAAACCTCAAATGATAGATCTCAATTTTGTGACTTGAGATGAGACAAAAAAACAGAATTCCGGGGTAAGACCATCATTTTCTTATGTAAGGCAGATTTTACTAGTTAAAATTTTCATAGGATATATGTATGGATGTATTCGTGCCAAATGAGGTTAAAAGAGCATTTTTGAGGACAAATGTGAAGATGAAAGAGTAGTAGAAGTTCAAAGGCTCTGTTCCACTAAGGCTTTGCTATTTAGTTGACTTACATTCATATTTTCTACATCGTCTACTTCTGCCAAACCTTATAGGTGGAACTATATCATGTAGTCATAAGCTTGAAATATGTTTTTTGTCCACATGACAGTTCCTAAAGGGATACATACATACATATATTGTTAAAAGAAAACGGTAGGCAACTCTTTCGCTGCTTTTAGCGAGCAATTCATAACGAGTGAGGCCTTTTATTCAGAAATCCTCTTTGGCAGTCCCTAGAAGGATGTGGCCTATCATACCACTCCTCGGCAGTTCACCTGTTCGATAAAAGGATACTATTTTGCTGGTCCATCTGGTTGATAAATGAAAAAAGGAGTAGATTCAAATATAGAATGGGAGTAGATATTAAATAATTTCGACAAATTGTAGCACATCTACACCAATCGGCGTAAAGACCGAATCCTATGTCTGATGGTTGTGTTTGCCTTCGTTTATTTAAAAAAAAAAAAAATTTTAGTTTTTTTATTGTTGTAAGTATGTATACTTTGAATTTTATTTACTACATACACAGTGTTGATTACAAATGTATATACGTACAATGCACATCTTTCATACTGCGTCTTAAGAACACGTCGTGCAACGTGAACAATGCTAACAAAACTCGCTCACATGTGAAATTTTTCTAACAAGACCTGGGAATGTGTGCCGGGGGGAGTGCAAGTTTTAATGTATGTATGTAGGAGCGATAGCAAACCCTGAAACGAGCGCGTTGAAAAACGAGTCCGGGTACAGTGGGCAAAAAAGGATTTTTTCATGTGGTAAAAGCGGCAAGACAACAATGCTGTCCCCTGGACGTAGTCTAACGATTTGCGATCAACCGGCATCAACGAAGTAAGGGCAAATTGAAAAATTTCAGCTCTGCCCCACTCCAGGGAGTACTTCGAAATAACAACAAAAACAGTGATTTATTATTATAGTAACTTATATGGCATGGCAAGCTGAAACCTGATTCTGCGACTTCAGTGATTTCATATATTTATAGAAGGCCCTGATACATTCCGGCTAGATATGTGCCGAACAGCTTCCAGGTGATGACCCAATGCACGCTTGCTTTGCTGGCTTTGCCTCGAGAAATGTCAAAATACTTTTCAACTCTACCGAAATAGACCGCCGGGAGAACGTTGCCATCACATACGCTTCATTCCTAGAAAAAATAGTGTATGTTCTCTTACACTCTTACCTTCTCGAAGGGCGATATGCGCTTACATTGTCTCCCACTATGGAATCAACCTGATACTGATCGAAAACAGTTAGAAAGCGAGTATACGAAAGTAGTATTTCAAAAATCAGGTTCGGTATTTGGTAGCAGGAACGGCTCACAGTTCAAATTGGCCTAACCGAATATATTGAATTTTACTCGAGTGGCCCTTAAGTTAAGTATGGTTAAATCCGCGTCACTTATCATAAACAGTTATTCGCCTAATTTTGCTCCACTGTACCGCATACCTACCCAACAATTGCTCGTGAGCACTATGTACAACAAATCAGCTAGCCAGCCAGCTCGCTAGCCAGAGCGAATCAACCATGCAGTCAAATACATGTACATGTACGCCAGTTCGGTAACCAGCCAACGGATATACATTTTTCCGACATTCAATTGGAATAATTTGTTATTTCGCAGACGGCATTCGAGGAAGACGCTTCTGAGCGAGCATAGAAACCGGACGAGCGCAGAAGAACTCAGTTACCGTATAGTAAACGCGTGTGAAAAAAAGTATTTAAATGGAATAAATTAAAAAAGGTGAATGAGAGGAAGAAGAAAATATAGAAATAGAAGTGTGAAATTTAAAAATAGTTAACATAACAGAAAAATGGCAAACAAAACTTGGGGAATTTTTTTTTTTTTTTTTATAATTAAAACTTTAAATCAAGTGAACAAAACATGGAAACAATAGAAAATGGAAGAACAAAATATACATATAATTAATTTTGCTTGTGTGTATACGTCTAAGAACTTTGTGTAGGTATGTATAGATGTGCAGAGATCTGCACTTGGCTACGTGCGCGTTTTGAGATATTTGTAGCGCGTCTCGGTATATAGACAAGTTCTTTTAGCTGTGTATACCTGTAAATACGTATATTGTATGTTTATATGCGAATTTTCAAATGTCTACACGTTGTGCCATTTAGAAAATTGATTGCATGCTTTGGTGCTGCCTGAAAGTGATTCTCGCTACTATTAGCCGCGGTCGCTCACACCTTATATTTTTTTTTTTTTTTAATTTTACTACGCATAAGTGCTACATTAATCGATATACATACGTACATATCTAAATAATAATTACGTGTTCACATGTTTTTGATGCGATATAATGGGCATTCACACACAGCAGTTCAATCTAATTAGCTCGCTGATAAAGCATCAATCGAAAAAGCGCGTCGTTCAGGACACCGACGCTGCGCCCTGTAAATCGATATTTAATACTTCTCGAGTGTGTACACGCTATTAGGTATAATGCTGCGTTTACATCGTGTGAAACTTTTAGTAATGACTTTATTGAGAAAAACCCATGCAAGAATTAATTTATGTAATTAATTGTTGGGAACAAAAAAAATTATAATAATAACAAGGTGCTACAGCCATATTCCACTTTTGAAGCGACCTAGTAGAGATTGTTCATCTGGTCGAGTTAAACACGAAACGCCCTTTAAAAGATTTGTAACACCCCCAAAAACTGGTTTTAAGGCCAAAAACCCGTTTTTCAGTTTCGTCGTAAAAAAAATTCTTTAAAAAAAAAAAATAATTTTCAACCGCTTTCAAAACTCTCAACGGTTTTGGGCAGAGAATTATTTATTTGAAAAAAAAGTATGATATTATTTTAAGCCAGAAGTGAAATTTTATCTGGTTTTGACGTTATATTTATGGCACTAATTCAACTACTCGCTTACAAAGCATGACATACCCTCTTCAAATGAACAAAACCCTTTATATATTTCGAAAATGTCAACAATTCTCTATCCAATGAGAATTTCAAAACCGGTTTGTGTTTTAAGTATTTTTTTTCAACAAAAACTCTGAAAAAACGGAATTTTTGCCCTCAAACATATATCCAAGGTGCAACGAGGTATTACGGGACCTAAGCAAGCTTAGAAAATTGGGTCTATGTATACATTGGATTTATGTCAAATACATATGTGCAACGAAGTTGTGATGCTCAAAATCTCCACGAACGCGGCTTAGTAGACTACCTGACAGGTTTTTAGACTATTAAGGCTTATAGCCGTGAGTTCTCTTGCACCGGAAGCGCTCGCAGCACCTATTTGAACATAAGGTTCACCAAGCGTACTAAATAATTTACTTATACTTTTATTTCTTCATTTCTTTAGAAAATAACACGAACAAAAAATGTGGTAGTGTAAACAAGTATTTAAAAACAAGCAACGGGTGTAGTGAAAGCCGCTGTTAAATAACCAACAAAATCGAAAAACTCACGCAAGTCAGCAAGGAATAAACAAAACGACGAATATATCGCCAAGAAAATAAACAATAAGTATAAATAAACAGAACGTAAAGAGCAACAAAACCAAAATGAAAAATCTACAATTGCCGCATACCGTGCGGCCAACAATGTGGTCAAGCAGCGATATCCAACCATTGAAGTAAATTAGTGCCGCGCAAAGTGTCCGGCAGCACGCCTACTCAGCGCCACATACAAAAAGTGTCACCCAGAGCAAGTGTGTGCTATTAAACTCAATTGAAAATATTTGTAAGCAATTTAATAGCCGACATTGAATTAAGGCTCGTCAAAGAGTGTGTTCCACTAAAATCAAAGACAACAAAACGCTAACCGGTTAGCGCGTAAAAAACAGGTTCAACAACAGTTTTTGGCCGCATTAAAACTAGATTTGTGGCAGTAAAAGTGAACAAATTGCTTAAAAGGATTTGATACCTCTACGTTCTCTTTAAAATTTAAAACAAAATAAAGTGCGGTGCAGCAAGTACGCGCGTAAGAAACCACCATTCAACGACCAATAAGTAACCACCAAACCCACCACATCTTTCCCATCACCAACACCCCTTTTTCCATAATGTCACTACAAACCAAACGACAGCATTGCTACCTTTGCGATCTACCACGCATGCCGTGGGCCATGATCAATGATTTTTCCGAAGCGGTATGTCGCGGTTGCGTTAACTATGAAGGCGCCGATCGTATAGAGCTCGTCTTGGATGCTGCGCGCCAAATGAAACGTCTGCACCAGGCAGCCAAACGCAGTCACGAGAATGGCGAAGTATCCGTACAACAACAACAGCAAGCACAACAGCAACAACAAGCCGCTGTAGCGGCTGCACAAGCGCAACATCGCAGCGCAAGCGGTGCGCCCATCAGTGTGGGCGTGGGTGTCGGAGTTGTGGGACCACAACAACAGCAGCAACATCATCATGGCTATGCGACACAACGCATTGGACCACCACCACCACAAGCTACCAGTCTTATGGATTTCCCAGTGAAAATGGAAGCGCACGATGCCAGCGTAAGACCAGTGCGTATATCACATATGGCACCGCATCACATGTCAATGTCAAATCGTGCTGTTGCTGCAGCAGCAGCAGCCGCTGTTGCTTCGAATGTTGGCGTAGTGGGACCAGTACCACCAGCGTTATCGGTGAATTTGAAACGTCCACCCTCCGAGGATGATGATCACACGCATGTGGGTGATGGGGGTGGTGGTAGTGGTGCTGGTGGCGGACCGAGTTCTATGAAACGTAGCACAATTGATGATCCGAATGTTCCGCGTCCACCGCTAACACGTGGCGATTCAGTACCATCAGCCGTATCATTTGTACCCGATAGACAAGGTGGCTTGCGTGACAAACATCAGCCCGTGCGTGCACCATCCTTTGATGCGTCCAATTTTAAGCCAGGAGGTAAGTTTAGAGAATTGTAAATTTAAAAAAATAGTGTAATGTGTAACATAAGACAGTTTTAAGACCGTTTGTACTAAACACCAATTACTCGTGTATTAGCACCCGTACATGTGTTGTTGTTGTTGGATATTGTCAGGAAAAGTCGCATAGCCTTCTATAGTTCACTTGTACATTTTGGAGCGCGTGTAAGAACTTTCACGATAGTAACAAGTCTAGTATTCGATTGCCGACATGAGCTTAATTCGAGTTCAAAATGTCTGTTTCAAAAGCTTCACGAGAAGCTTCAAAGCCGAAACGTGCGAGTTTTCAAACGCAAATACCTTTTCGACCACTATGCTAAATATTTTTGGATATCAGTTTTAATCAAAAAAAGTTCAAAGTATTACTTATTCTAGGCAATTTAATTACTTTCTTGAGAACTTGTATTTCTTCTTTTCAAATATATTTTTTTATCAATCCCCAAAGAAGAGCGATAAATATTTCCGTTAAGAAATATTTACCTTAAGTTACCAGCTTTATCAACACACTCCCCACATTTATCTTTTGTTTAATAATTCGTTCATAAAATTACGAAACGGTCATAAATTTGCTACCTCGAACAAGAGCAGACGTTTTCATATCTAACGCAGAGACCGCAGCTCTTGCTCAAATATTTACTCATCTGTTCACATAATATGTATCTTATCTATAGTCTACCTATATTTGATATTCTATACTTTGAATATTTGTATTAGATAACAAAATGCTGGCACTTTAAGTGATAAGCGAATCGTATGCGTGATAAGAGAAAGTGTCGGTATAATAATGTGCTGATAAGGTAATCACTGTAGATAAGATAATAAAGGCTGATAGGAAATAAAAGTCAATTAAAGTACGTTTAAGTAATAAAATAAAAATCTTTATTGCACATTGACATCCTTGGCAAAGTCTCTTTAAACTGTGCTGCTTTGATGCTACTCTTACGAGGCTGTTCCCATTAAAACCGTTACGCTTGAATCGCTCGATCACTAACTACTATGACCCTATTCCAAGATGACCCTGTTGATTAAAATATTGATGGATAGAATTTTATTCAGTGTCGAGATAGGCAAATGTACTTGATTTGGAACGAGCAAAACTAACGAAGCATTTTAAAATGTATGAGAATTTCGGTTCGCAACAGTAGACATAATAATAGATAAACTTACAGAATTCCACTTCCGAATTGATAAAAAATTCCACTTCTGACTAATTGACGCAAGAACAAATGGGATTTTCATACAAATGTTCATTAATGAATAATTCAAGAAGAAGTGCGAACATGGTATAAGCATACGGAAAAATTACTTGCTAGCATGACTTTTGTACATTCATATTTTTCCCGTCTTATGTACATACATACATTGTGCTCAATCAACCCTCGTCCACCACCCACTATTGGGTTGGTCGGTATTTACAACGTAAACATGCTGCAACGTCAGTTTTATGTATCTAGAACTGAAAATACTTATAGTTTTTTTATTATTGTTGTTGCACTTGTTTGTATACATTTTCATGACAATACTGACTTTTTACTTTCTTTATCTACCTATACCTTGCACATACATATCAATTTGTACGTATGTACCTATAAGCTCTCCAGCTCTCATGATTACACTACTACTTTTGCAACAATTCAGCTGTGTATAACAGTATTTTAATGTTGTTGTTGCTCGTTTTTTTTTTTTTTTTAATTTAAACGTGGTGGGCTTGCACTAGGTTGTTCCAAGTTATAGGAGGGTGGTAACACATAGTATTTCAGTTGTTTTTGTTGCTTGCTATGAGTAAGCTGGTGTGAGAGAGCTTTTGCCTTTTTATCACTACACAATTATATTGAGGTTACACCCCTTCGGTATAAAACGGGTCGTCGTCGCCGTTATTGCAGTTTTCGTCGTCATCGCGCCGTTTTTGTATGTACACTAGCGAGCGTGAAATCTGCAGTGCGTCTGCGTTATCAACAATGCATACCAGAAATGGTTGCCAAGCGCGACAGTGAACCTGCAACGTGCATTTGGCAATTAGCCCAGGGCAAATAGGTATACAGAAAATATGGTATATGCTACATATGTGCATGTATGTATATAACTACAAATATATATGCTTGCATGCATGCTTGAATGATTTCAACATGCGTCCAGTTTTCAAACGCTTATGGTGCATTCCCTTTTTTTTTGTCTGCTTCTCGAGACGAAAGTGACATGCGCAGCAAAGTGTTTCTGAATGCACAGCCTTAACAACGAAAAACAACAACATAATCATAAGGGTATATGTAATTCATAAAAAGCAACAATTATATATCCGATCAGCTTCCTCAATAACTTCGTCATTTCCTCTTAGTTGTTCAGCGTCATATGCCTTAAGCGCCATCATCATCGTCATCAACATCATGATTTTGAATACTCGTGTTATTATCAGTGTTTTCTGTAACGTCAATATTGCCCGATATTGAATGTGCATACGTCTTTATTTAATGCCCTTCTCCTACTCCGCCCTCTTAAAATTTTTACATTTTCTTCCACTTTTGTACACACTTGCATTGAATCCGCCTCGGCTTGTTGGCAAATCGCCAGCTTTGTGAAATCAAGAAAAATTTGATTCGTTTAGTTGGTAGGTTTAATGTTCATAAGTATATCGAGCGTTACATAGCTAAATTTGTATATTAGCTAGAGACCCTTGTGCCAGAGAGCCTGTTAGTTTTTACCACTACTTTGCCTTGCCTTCGAACACACACATTAATTTTTGTTTTCATTTTCTGTTTCTTCAATGCGTTTTTACTTCTTCAGTATTTACTACACATTCTGCTTTAGTTAAATGTTTTTTTTTTCCTTTCGTTTTTTTGCACATTTTATTTATGCATGCATCTGTAAAATATATACTAAGAACATTTACGTTGTCGTCGTAGTCGTCATCGTCATCAATAAACTTGTTTTTTATTTGAGAACGGCAACGATAAACGCGACTAAACCGATTGCAACGAGCATGACATAAACAAACTTATGCCAAATTGTCGACACGAATGACAACAACAATCAGACAACAACAAAAACGGCAACGAAAAAACGAGCAAAACAACATAGTTGACGCTAAAAATGTCGACGACATACATGCATACTGAACATTCTTCTTTTTGCCCCAGTAAAACGTATGTAGTATACTAGCTAAAACATACTGAATGCTTACATATACATAAGTATTTATTCATTATTTACGTTTCTATGTAACGTTTCGTTATCAACGAACTTGTAAGGTCTTAGTTCCATTTTCCTGCAAGGCCTAGCAACCGGTTGCGCTAAGCACGATATGCAAACACAGACATCACATAGATATACCTACTTGTTGTTGTTGTTGTAACGAAGTGTACTACGAGTACTATGCTGAATCTAGCTAAATTAATAAGTTTTAGGGCCGCTTGCATAAAAGCTGATAACGACTAACCGGAGTTTAATTGACGTATTTTGTATGGTTAGCTGTCAAGTTAATCACCGATTAGGCTTAATCGACTTTTATGCAAGTGGCCCTTAATCTTAAAAAATTGTGAATCGTTATTCAGAATATGACGTGCTTGCTGATTTTGTTTCGTATCAAAATAGAGAGGTTGAGACAGAGAGTCTCACTTACATACATACATGGTGACATGAAGAAGCAAAAACCGGCTATACAAACTAGTTGCTGATTACCTTGCCAACAAAATACATTCACAACAGTAGAACGTACCTGACATGCTGTCTAACTGGCAAACCGGTTGTCTAAGTAACTGCTAGAAATTCAATTTTTTTTTTAAAATCACTTAAACAACTTTTGCAAGTTCGCGTTGTCTCTCAGTCCAGTTGACCTGCCTAACTTCTTTTTCAAAATAAAACATCTGCTTTCAGGTTTTTCAAGCCAAGCGAAGATGTTCACTCAATTCGCAGACTTTTCAAGTAGAGGTGAATGGCTTGGTTAAGCAAGCGTGTCGTAGGTACAATAACTTTTTTTTTTAGAAATAACGAACAAATGGATGAAAAGAGTTATCCCAAAAGAATACGATTAATACAGCATGTAGATGAATGGCTTTGGACTAAGTAGGCAATTGAGAAGTAGAGTCCTTTCTCGACAAACAAAGATCACGCTCTATTGGTCTTTCATCATACTAGGCCCGATGTACGGCTCGGAATCATGGACAGTGTAAAGAGAAGATCAGATGGCCCTTGCAGTATTTGAGAGAAAAGTCCTATGAAAGATTTATGGTCCTTCACGTGATGCCAAGGGCGAGTATCGAAGGAGATTTAACGATGAGCTGTATGATCTTTTTGCAGATCTGATCATAGTCCAGCGAATTAATCCCAAAGGCTCCGCTGGCTGGGTCATGCCATGCCAATGGGCCATGGTTTCCTATCGTCGCTCAAATTCGGCAGCAGACTAAGGGGGAGGCCGCGACTGATACGGAAACAACAGGTGGAGGATGACTTGAACTCCCTTGGAGTTTCCAATTGCCGTCAGTTATCGTTAAAAAGGAATGACTGGCGTGCTTTAATAGAAAACGGCCAAAATCGCGTAGGACGTTAAGCGCCAATAAATAATGACGAAACTTTGAATTACTTGGACAGAACTGTTATTGATAAGTTTATGTGAAACTTCGATAAAAATAAATGAAACGATTGTTTAAAATATAAAATTTAAAAATTTAATCCCTTTCATGAATATATCTATAACAATCGAGTAGTAACTACTTATACATATACAATAGATAAAGATACATAACTCTTCAAACAATCTGTATGATAGTACTGGTCTGATAAGAATTGTATGGTAGCCTAGACGTATTAAAAGTAAATTCACTTCACACCTTTCACTATCACTGCTGTATAGCTCATTATGATAAATTTTTTTATTACCTCGACAGTTTTCAATCTTAGACCTCGACAATCTTTGTATATTTTAAGAAAAATCGTTCGTTAAGATGTGAAATTCTTTCAATTGGTCGATCGCAAAATGTCAATCGTGCTGACAAACATGACAATGCGTTATTTTTAGCTTACGATAAGATGAAACTAATTAAGCTTCGAAAAACACAATGATGATTAAAAAAAAATAATAGAAAAACTCAAGCTCTTATCTGTTATGTCCTATCAAGAATATGTAAAAACAAGTATGTTTCGATATATGTACGAGAACGAATGAAGAATGCGCATATGTATTTACTAACATAGGTGTCTATATCGTTTGCCAACGTGACATAAACCTTTTAGAGATAGTAGTTATCACTCTCAAAAATTGTCTCCGAATTAATTCAAGTCAGCGTAAACATACTGTTATATTGCAAGTATTTCTAGATATGGCACTTGTAATTTTTAGTTTATCTTCAGGCGCTTCAGTATTTGAGAACAAAGCAATGTACATAGGTATCAAGCTGTTAAATATTACTGAAATATAGAATAAACACATTTTTTTTAGTCGCTTTTCATCTGTCAAGCAGCCGCGATTGACACCAAAATGAAAAGTGCAAAGCGCCACACTTCAAGGAAATTATGCATCAACCACTTTTTTAGTCCAGGCCATTGTAGTATTTGCCTGTCATTCAAATTTGATATTACGAAATGAAAACAGTAGATTTTTAGGAAACTGAAATCAGCGCTAAATCATTTCCAGCTCAATTGAACAATCATTTTAATTTTGAACGATGCATTCAATGATCATATTATGGAATCAATGCAGCACCTCTGTGTACCCCGATTGTACTCATGTATGTCTCAAAACTACAGTTTACTGATAAGACGATGTTCAAGTTAAAGACTGATTTACACGAGCTGATTTTTTGGTAGATTTTTGTCGTTCCACCTTCAAACACAAGGGGTAGATCGACCGAATAGCTATTTATACAGTGGAAAGAAAACAATCGACAAGTAAATCGACCCGTGTACATGAGGCTTAATGTAAAAATGGCCGATAAGCGTGACCTCTTCAAAAAAAAATCATAGCAATCAAATACTGACTGAAACTGGTATATTTTCGAGCAAGCATTTTTGTTAGTCGTTGATAGTGGAGGCGACTCATAGCAATAGCTATTGTTCAGAACTAATGCTTCTTCCACCTCACTTTAACACTGTGCTAAAGTTTTGTTTCATCTATATATATTATATAAGTATATAAATGAGACAAGATTTCTTGTTTCTCGCTTATCTTATCAATTGGCTGCTCGGCGTTTTAAAGAGAGCACTTTACCGAGTAAAAAAAAAATACTGATAACTTGCTCGAATTATGTCTGAGATCGCAGTTAAATGCAGATAAGGCGTCCAAACAAGCAATATATACCATGGAATTCATATATATTGCACTAGCGACTGTTCCAAGGAACTTTTTCGAAATGTGTAATATTTGTTTATTTTGTCGGGTTTCTTATGACACGATACGCTGATAAGCATTAAACGGCATAAGTCATTCGTATATTTTGAGCATATTTGTATACACTTATCATATCAGTAATGCTATATATATATAGTATAGAAATGAGTTAATTTTTCCATTAAATAAAACAAATACATATGAATATTATAGTTGCATGAAATAATTGACTTTGAAAAAAAAAAAAACTACTTTTGGTTCTCAGAATACTGTATTGTTCTGAAAACGCCCAACAAACATTTAGGCTTGAGTTACGTTAGATCTCAGGTTGATACTAAGAGGGTTTTCAAACCTCAAGCGTTGTTTCTCAGCACGAAAACCACTTCAGAATGATAGCGTTCTCAAAAAAAGCAGCGTTTTTTTATATGAATATTCCCAGCAAACATGGTTCAACTTTTTCTCAAACCTTTGAAAAACTGTATAGTTCTCAAGTTGATATCCAACACAATGCTCCTATTTTTCTCCATCCTTAGAAATATTTTCATAACTTTGTAGTTCTCAAGTTGATATCCAGCATCGTTCTCCAAGTAGTCTCTAACCTTCGATATCTTTAGATAATCCAATAGTTCTCATGTTGATACCCAACATCATTTTCCAAGTATTCTCTGACCTTTACTACTTTTTTACTTCTGGTTAATAGTTTAATAGTTACATGTAATATTCTACTTGCTTAGCACTTCTGTAGGTTTATTATCAGTCGTTTTTGTAGTTGTATTTCTTATCAATCGCACGCTTATCGATATTTTGCAAAAATTCTCAGCAAATAAAAATATTGCGAATGTGAAACGAGCGTTCAGGCTTTCGTAACAGATGTACCCTGTTTTTTTAAACGTATCTTGTGATTAAAGGCTGTTGTTGTTGTTGTAACGAATGTGATTAAAGGCTGGTTTTCATTGGATGAAAAGGTGTAAAATTTCAGCGACTTTATCAAGATTTGCTTGCTTGAAATTTTCAAATTTTGACCTAATGAAAACAAGACTTAATTAAAACTTTATTAGGTTAAAAAAAATGGAAAAAAGAAATGTAAGTACATACTGAGTTTGGACAAACACAGTCCAAAGCATATTATACAAAGAAATGCATCTTTACTTCATTTATCAGAAAATTATATATATACATATTCTCCTACTATCAATCAGCTAGTCAGTGACCCGCATCCCGACAAATCTTATCTTCCATACACAATGTGTACGCTGTTAAATCTTGTTTGCGTTAACTCAATAAAAAGTGTTATCTAATCTAAAAAAAAAAATAAAAATACTCGTACATAAATGCGTAAATACTTAATCTTATCAATTATCGAATTTAACTTAAAAAATACTTATCACAGGATATTTATACAATGATATGTGCTAAGCGCAAAAGTAAATATTTTTTTTTCATAGCGCACAATGCGTTGATTCCTACAACAAACAGGCTCGTGCTGGAATTTTACAATTAGAAATACTTGTTGCATAGCTATGAAGCTGGAAAACCTTGAGTTTAACTTCGCCTTTTCAATTTTGTCCCCTTTTTTTGTCAAACACTTTATTAGTGCATAGTTTTGGTGGGGAGAGAAGAGCTTTTAGATTATTCAGTGGCAGCTGTTTAAATGTGTTGTAAATACAATCATGGCGTGTATTAACGGTCATTAGCCTTCGCTGCGTGTGAAGTGTGACATAGCGTGTTGGCTGCCTGCACTATATTTATCGATTGCAGACGTTATCGATGCTAGCTTTATGTGTTATGGTGGGTTCACATGCTAACACAAATTTAAAAATTTCTAAACACTTTCAAATGTTTATCTAAAAACAAGTACATACTTTTATCTATAGATATATTTTAGCTGGGCAATTAAAGCTAAGGGTACACCTAGCGACAGGACGCGACGCAGAGAACACCTAGCGACAGCAGCACCACGCGACACGACGCGTTACAACATAGTTGATCAAATAGGCAACTATTTGGTCGCGTCGCGTGGTGTCGCTAGGTGTACCCGTACCTTAAGTGAGCATTTATCAAAACCCTTGAATACTTAAACTACACATTAACAAAGGTGCCATTAAGTGCTTATAATATATATGCAGAGAGAAGTGTGCTAGTGGCTCTGACCTGATTAAATTTTGCGCTAAATTTCACCATATAGTTTTATTTTTTGCACTACCCACTAATAATATTTTTTATTGCTTCTGACGTAAATGGTTTTATTTATATTTATTTTTTTAAAACATTTGTTTGTCTCTGCACAGTTTATGACTAACAAAAGCGTATGTTAACAGCTGGCTACCACGCCAATGCTTTGGCCTTGAAATGTTACGCAAAATGCTAGAATTTGTAGGTATACAATTTAGGTATATTACGGGCGGCCGCCGTGGTGTAGCGGTTAAGTTTTCGGCCTTCTACACCAAGTCGTGGGGGTTCGATGCCCGGGGAAAGAAACATCAAAAATTATTTAGAATAGAATTTTTCTAAACGGGGTCGCCCCACGGCAGTAGTTTGGCAAACTCTCCGGGTGTATTTCTGCCATGAGAAGCTTCTCAGCAAAAAATTCATTTGCTTTGCAAGTGCCGTTCGGAGTCGGCAAAAAACTGTAGGTCCCGCCAACTTGTAGAAAAAACTCAAAAAAGCAACACACCACAAGTTGGAAAGAGAAGCTCGGCAAAAATCTCGTTAGAGGTTATGATAATCTGTTGGTATATCGCCTCCAATAGTTTTTTTATTTTTATTACGAGAGCATGAACCAAAGAGAGGAGACTGTGCCAAAAGCGATACCGTTAGAATGAATTAGCCTGTTTTGACAGAATCAGCTTATTGCTACGTCATGAGTTGACACAGAATTGCCACCATACTTTTACAGTGTGATTTAAAAAAAAAACTGTTAACCATGGACGAATTCAAGATGGCCGAAATGCAGTGTTGCAGTTGAACATGACTTCATGAATGGAAAGGGAAATTGGGAAAAACGGAAAGGCATGGCTCTGTTACGGAAGTGAGTTTATAGCAATATACAGGGCGGAGACAATTGTAATTTAAAAAACGTACAACCTTAACTGGACTATCGCAATGTCTATGAAAAGTTTCAAAATGTTCATTTTTGAGACTATGCCAATCAACAGCAAAGTACTTTAGTGAGATCCGAGTTATTTTCATATCATTTTACGCAAATCCTTTATACTTTGAATTTCACTGTCTTCGATTTCAAATGGTCGAAACCGATATCGAAGTCAGAACTCAGGGTTGCATTTGAACAATAATTCACGGCTGCCTCTAACAATAAACTTAAATCACATTTGCAACATATTTTTGGCCGTTCTCGTGCATTAATAATGAAATTTCATTGATTTTGTGCATGCTAGTAGCGTTGTCGTCACAGCAACGTAGTTGGCAAGCTTCGTGTGCTGATAGCGTGAGTGCGTCTATCTGTTCGTAAAGTAGTGCGTGCAAGTAATTGTGTGACTTGAATTTTTTTCTAGACCAACACGTCAAGTACCTTTTTTTGTAATTTTTTCTTGCTAAGTAGCAACTATCACGCCAAGTTATGTATAACAGCTACACACACATAACACAACAAAAAAAAAAACACCCAATATAGCTTGTATGTAATACTCATTCCTTCAGCTATAAAAACGTACTTGTACGTGCATATACTTTTAGCTGCTACTGTTTTATTCAGAGTATCTTAGTTATAAAATTTTTTTTTTTTTTGTTTTTTTGTACGTGAGTACGTTCGCCAATTAATAACAGAAAATTATGCTGAAAACACACCGTTTGCATACACATTCGCAATTAGTAGTATAAACAAATAACTTCTATAAATATCACGAAATGAGCGTCGTTGTGCTATAGAGCGCGTTGTTGAATTTTAAATTGTACAGCAACAACACGTCGCATTTGCTCATTCACTCACTAGCTCGCTTACTATAAAATGCACGCCCCACACTACACTATTTGCCAATTGCTAATCTAAACATTTCCATTTCGATTTGTTATTTTTTCTTTTCTTTTGGATTTTTTTTACGAGTGGTTCGATATTCATTAATATGCAATGTACGCCAGATATTCCATTCAAAAACTTTGAGGAATATACTTTACACATGCATTATTCACAAAACCATCCCTCCAAGACAGCTGAGGATTTTATAGGTACTTTTAACAGAATTTTTTTCAATAACCACCCTGCAGTTACTTTATTCCTGATTTGGACTCGGGTGCTGGGCAATTTACTCTGAATCCAAAAATAAGTACAATGTTCAACTTTAAGAGCCTTTCCACACTTAAGGCTGATTTACGCGGGTCGATTTTTGTCGTTCCACTGCTTTCCACCTTCAAATACAGGGTCTAGATCGATCAATTGCTATTCACAAGGTGGAACGACAAAAAATCGACCCGTGTAACTGAGCCTTTACGATTAAACTGGTTTAGTCGGGTCTATGTGAGCACACTTCGCCGACTTATGGATCCGGCCGACAGATTGGATGTAGTAGTGTGCATACTTCAACTTAACCACCGACTAAAACAGTTTAATGATAAAATGGCTCTTAAAGGTCGGTTAATCTTCCATAACTTTAACAGTAGCATCACTATTTTGGTTAGGGATGCTCGATGTTTAACGATACATCGGAAACATCGATGTTTTCAATTCGATACATCAAATGAAAGTCGATGTATCGAATAATACGATATTTAACGATGTATCGATGTATTTTTCCGATTGTTTCAGATGAGGTGGCAATTTATTTACGTAGTCCTGTAAGTCGGTTTAATGACAACCCTCTAGAGGTATGGGCCGATTACAAAACTCAATTTCCCAAATTGTACATTGTAGCGTACAAATACTTAGCAGTAGTTGCCACTTCCGTTCCCTCTGAAAGACTTTTTTCTAAAGCTGGGCTTGTCTTGACTCAGCAGAGAGTCAAATTACAAGCTAAAAGGGTCAATAAAATATTATTTCTTCAAAGCCTAAGTGCAAAATACTGGGATATATGAAGGTTGTTTGGTACTTTTTATTTTTGGTTTGGTTGTTTAATGACATAATTTGTTCCATCAAAAAGGAAACTATAAAAAATGCATATGAATTTTAGCATTGAAATTTTTATTTTATTTTCTTAATGTTCAAAACTAGAACTAAGGTTTTATAAAACAATATGTGATACAATACAAGTGAAGTTTGTGTTTTTACATTAAAAAGGTTAAACAAAAATTGGTTGTTTGTTTTTTTTTTTTATTTGGCTGTTTTTCTTTCACAGATTTTGGTTGGTTATTGTTTTTATAAGTGACAACCGTGATTCCAATCAAAATTGATACGATGCATCGAAAACATCGATGTTTTTAGACGATGCATCGCAAAACATCGATGTGAGTTCACGATGCATTGCATCGGAAAAAACATCGATGTATTTTTTTCATGAGCATCCCTAATTGTGGTAAATCAGCTGAATAGTTCACTAACATTGAGAGAAGTTTTTAAAAAACGGTCAATGTACATGGTAAACGGTTTTGAATAGACGTATTTTGTGCGGTTAGCGGACCAATTCATATTACATTCCCTGCAGGTCACATCGTCGATATATTACGTATACGTAGCACGTCCAGGCACTCAAATGCCCGTTTAAAACTTAGGTAGAGTCCAGAAGCCACACACGAGTAGTATCATCAACACCATCATCATCGCTGTCAATGTATTAAGCTTTGGCAGTTTGCCCGCATAACGGCCAGTAAGTGTAGCGTGATTGTCAATGTGAGCTGCAAAATCGTGCCTTTCAGTTTTATTACGCTTACGTGACGAAACATAGATAAGCGCTTTGAGCGATGAAGCGCTTTATACAGCTACTTAGCTTGAGGTAGTAAGTTTATTTATATATTATTTTTCTGTTGTATAACGTATTGAATCCTTTTGACGATTTTGAATATCCTTGGTATTCATTACGCATAGTTATATCCATATTGATATATGTATGTGGTTATTCACTTTCATCCGTTCGGAGTTTTCCATCTTCTCCTATTAAAATAAATCCCTGAAGTTGAAATAAATTTTGTATTTTTTATCCCAACTCAGAAGTACATACATACCCATCTGAGTCCAATTACAAATTCAAATCCCTCAAGTGCGCCCACTGGCCTTAACTGGGTACACACACACTACATAAACGCACTAAAGAGCCATTCAACCTTCAAGGCTTTCTTAAGGAAAAATTATGAATTCCACAAGCAAATATTGTGCAGCACATTTACAAAATTACAAATTTATCATCATATGCTGGGCGTATAGCTCTTATTATATCCTACACGTGTCGTCACATTGTATCTTTTTCTCGTATGCTGGTCATGTTTGTATGCGCGTCCATCAGCAATAAGCTCAAGCATTTTTTTTTATTACTATTGTCTATTTATCCATATATTATATTAAGTGCTTCCACAGCATTTAATATCAGTTCCGGTGCTCAGATGTTGTTGATGTATTAATGTTGTGAAAATGTAATACATAAATATGTACTTAAACTTCGGTAAATAGTCAGACCGATTCTAAACAATTTCTCGCTTTGCGGATTTTCTCACTCTCATATAATTTGTGAGCAAAAATGTATGAAAAAGGTGAAACGGTTTGCACCGGTTCACTAGTGAAAATTATTTAGAATTGGCACGAATGTTTTAAAAATTAATTCAGAACGGCAGTAATGTGGTAAGGCGCATATAAAGTAGCAAAAAAGGATGGTCGATTTGTGGAGCGCGATCCGTATTGTACATGTAACAGCTGCCTAACTTTACGATATGTTGACAAGGGAATGTGAACATGGTATTAGCTTAAGTTACCGTGTTGTCAGACCACCACCACGATTTCGCCTTCCTACGATTTCTGTTTCCATAGAGCACATTCAAAACACCACACCTTTTGCACTAAGTTTTTCCTTTTGGTTTCGCTCAATAATTTTTTAAGGTTTTGCACTTTTTGATTTTTGTAACCACTTCAATTTATTCACACTAGTGATGAACTAAATCAAATGTATCGATAATCGATATCTGCAGACAGTGTTGTGCGCGAGTTAAACGAGGGAAACAGCACAGTGCTGTACTTTTTGGAATGCAAATCGGATGCATGAATAATGAATAAAATTTGTATTTGTATTGGAAAATTTGAAATCACGATCTGTTGAAGAAACCTACATAAGTTTTATGTACGCATCAGAATATACTAGCCTTATTTTTTTATAACCTATCTTTACTCAAGCAATGCTTAAAGTTTGTGTACATAAACATTTCCAATAATCACCCTCCACTTTGACAGCTGTCAAATAAATAGGCACTCCATCAGTACGTGCTTTCTCTAAACTGTCCTTAAATGCGAGCTCGCTTTTCTCAGACGTTTAAATATTGAATTTATTATTACGAGAATGTACGTATTATGTTGGCTATAGAATGATGACTGGGACTTCAACTCATAAATTTTTTCTTCAATTAAGTTAGCTAATCAAAAGTTTCCTTCCGTTTTAATCCGCTCATAAAATATACATACTTATGAGTGCCACTCATCCCTATAAGATATGTGTATTTTTAGTGTTTTCCGCTTGCCACGTACGTTTTTACGTGCGCAGAAGTTCTTATACCCTTTGTCAGTTTATACTTGGCGCTTTTGTTCAGTACGTGTCCCATCATGTTTATATGTTCAGCATATTCTATTCAAAGTACATTTCACTTGACAGTCAACGTTGTTTCTAAGTTGCCTCTTTCTATATATTTCTCATTTGTTGTCATACGCTCCTTCTTTTGCCTCGTTGTCGGCTTCTTACATAGCTCGCTGATTTTCTCTTTTTCTTGTTGTACATTTTCGTTACATCCAAACATAAAAAGTTGATTAACTTTTGCACGAACCCAAACTGTTTGGTATGCAACACAATACGCCGGTTGAATGAGTGTAGAGCTCATGTTGTTGGGTAGCCAAGCACAGCCGGTTCCATGCCATGATGTTTATATTTAAGTCAGTACTCCGCATAAATATATTATACTTTTGTAAAACTCGTGATCTGAGTGAGTTGCTGAAGTTTCTGAAAAGGGGGAGCGTGCTGTTGTATGCGCGCCAGCAAGTGGTACGGACGAGTTGCTCTATTACGTTTACGATGAACATTTGCGCGCCGAGTCGAACCGGTTGTTGCGTACGCGTCGTTAATTCTGTAGTGAATACGTGAGCCCATGGAAATAATGGTCAGGCGGTGCGGTGGAGCGTGAGTTTGTAGCACACTTTTTAACACATATTTTACATAAAGTCTAAACTTGACGATAGACGTTGACAACGACATTTACGTTGATACTCTGCGCTGTTGGGTAGCTAATACGAGTTACCAGCAGGTTTTGTGTTTCGTATGTTTGTTTCCACTATGTTTTTGTACGCTTCAACTGGTTTAGCTTTTTATCTTGCAATTCTCTGTAGTGAAATTCCACTGTTATGGCTAGCAGGTTTGCGCTGTCATTGCAATGTTTTCGGCGTAGCAGGTCGCATACAAATGCAGTGCAAACAAGAATTTACATTACTGGTTTTCAATGGCAACCGACCTGCGACGACGTTGGCGCCATTATTTTTCTGCAAGTACTTAACGGGTTTATCTGCTCAAGCGTTCGCTTTGCTTGACGTTTAGTAAAGTAAGTTCACTTTATTACTTTACAAGTACTCGTTCCCTTGAATGGTAAATTATTTAGATATGAGGCGAATATTATATAATTTTTTTTAATCTCAGCTTACCACTTTCTTCAACTCAGCATAGAACTTTGTTACCGCTAGCATTGGGTCATCCATACTGGACATTTCTTATGCACACTAATACATAAACAATCTGTTTGGTCAGTGACAACTCATTGACTCACACATTGAAATGGAACCCTACACGTACACAAATGTTTGCACAAGACTTTTCACCATCGCCTTCAAAATCGTATCGCAATTCGAATGCTTCATAGCCTCAGACCGGAGTATCCAATGAGTGGTTACTGACCAAACATCTGTCCGGTAGGGATAGTTAGAAGTGAAAAATGTTACTCGATTGAATTTACCACCCTTTGTGGTAGTGGGTAAAGCTACATTTACACTGCACCAAATGCATCACTTTTGGCCAAGTTTTTCCAGACCGTTCATCCGCAGATTGATTTTAATCACCAAATTAAGTCAAATTAAATTAAATTTGTCTAATTTGGCAAACAAATTCATTCTGCGCACAAACATTCTCGAAATAACTTCGCCAAAAGCGACGCATTTGGTGCAGTGTAAATGTATCATAACAAATAGCCTTGAATGAGTAGCGGAACAAACGTATTAAAGGCATGCACACATTTTTTTTTATTAAATTCCTGGGTGGCCTTACTTTAATTTGACCGTTAGCTGAAGCTGGAATGAAATAAACTTTCACTGAAGGGCTGTTTAAGCGACATAACATGGTTTCGTTTATTTCATCTGCATTACATATTATTGTAATTCGCAGATAATTTATGGAATATTCGGAATATATAGCTTATAGTCGCAGTCACAAAATGTGGTTTTTCACAAGCAAAATGGGGTAAGCCAATAGCCGCCAATGCCTCAGAGCCCAAGTGCTCACCACCAAATAATAAATATAAGGTGTAACAAAACACAAGTGGTTTTTCACAAGCAAAATGGGGTAAGCCAATAGCCGCTAATGCCTCAGAGCCCAAGTGCTCACCACCAAATAATAAATATAAGGTGTAACAAAACACAAGTGGTTTTTCATAAGTAAAATGAGGTAAGCCAATGTCGCCAATGCCTCAGAGCCCAAGTGCTCACCACCAACAATTTTGAGGGGTTTTCTAAGGAAATGAGAATAGCCAACGATGCATTCTCAGAGCCAAAGTGCTCGCCCCAATTAATACATACAGAGTGTCAATACCAAAACACAGTCCACTAGACTTGATGGTACATACCAATAATTAAAAAGAACCAAACACAGTCCATGAGACTTGATGGAATATAAAAATAATAAAATAAATAAAATTAAAAAGACTTTGGTTGAGGTGGGATTCGAACCGGCAACCCCGGCCAACTCCCTCAACCATATAATATAGCAACAACAATAATAATAAACTGCTCGCCGCCCACCATTTAACTCCAGCTTAGATATGGTCCTTCGAGCCGGATCAAACCAGCACCTATGGCTCTTTACTAGACGACTAAGCCGTCTAGGGCGGGGAGTATGTTTAAGCGACATAACATGGTTTCGTTTATTTCATCTGCATTACATATTATTGTAATTCGCAGATAATTTATGGAATATTCGGAATACATAGCTTATAGTCGCAGTCACAAAATGTGGTTTTTCACAAGCAAAATGGGGTAAGCCAATAGCCGCCAATGCCTCAGAGCCCAAGTGCTCACCACCAAATAATAAATATAAGGTGTAACAAAACACAAGTGGTTTTTCACAAGCAAAATGGGGTAAGCCAATAGCCGCTAATGCCTCAGAGCCCAAGTGCTCACCACCAAATAATAAATATAAGGTGTAACAAAACACAAGTGGTTTTTCATAAGTAAAATGAGGTAAGCCAATGTCGCCAATGCCTCAGAGCCCAAGTGCTCACCACCAACAATTTTGAGGGGTTTTCTAAGGAAATGAGAATAGCCAACGATGCATTCTCAGAGCCAAAGTGCTCGCCCCAATTAATACATACAGAGTGTCAATACCAAAACACAGTCCACTAGACTTGATGGTACATACCAATAATTAAAAAGAACCAAACACAGTCCATGAGACTTGATGGAATATAAAAATAATAAAATAAATAAAATTAAAAAGACTTTGGTTGAGGTGGGATTCGAACCGGCAACCCCGGCCAACTCCCTCAACCATATAATATAGCAACAACAATAATAATAAACTGCTCGCCGCCCACCATTTAACTCCAGCTTAGATATATATCATATATCATAGGAAGATTAAGAAAGGGAAATCAACGAAGCTCCGTTCACCATACACACAGTCTGCCAAATCTCAGTCCACCCATTCCAATCTAATCTTGGTTTGCGTAATTTCTTGACGCTTAACTCGTATCAGTCGAGGCCTCCCCCTTCCTCTTCTGCCGAATTCGGGTGTCGATAGGAAAACCTTATGTGCTAGAGTCTTTGGGCTTTAATTCGCTGAACTTTGGGCAGGTCTGCGTAAAGGCAGAATTAGTTACCCTTATCGCTAACGTCATACCCATAACGCTAATCAGCTCTTCCAACCGAACTTATGGACATCAGTGTAATCGATTATACTTGCCATAACATAACGCTAACGCGTTTACATTGATTTCTAAAGGATGGTTGGAACAGCTGATTAGCGTTATGGGTATGGCGTTAGCGATAAGGGTAACTAATTCTGCCTTAAAGCTCGTACAGCCTTTCGGCCTCACGTTTTTTTTCTTCTGAAAATGCGTCTCTCTTTCTTCTTTTCCTCACGATAACGTTGTCATATACTGCGGGCTGCGGCCGTTACTATAGTGGCCTCAGCGGCGGTACGTAAGAGTGCGAGATATGCTTCAATTGATCGGTTACATCGTTAGGTCGAGGATTGCTCTCCGCTGTGAGAGTCGAGTGTAGAAATTATCAGCTGTCACTGTCGCGCGCAGCTTCTCGACGTCAAGCTTTCCTTCCGTTACTGAGCGCCCTTTCTTCGATGCATACCTCGCCTGGATGCGGATCGCAGGGAGACGCTCGTGTGTAGGTACATTTATCGAGGTTCAATCTTTCAGTTCTTCTATTTGTATTTTCAAACTGAAATGTTTATATTTATTTTATTTTTGTTTATAAACGTATAGTGTACACCGAAACAAAATTTAAACAAAAAATTCCTCACGAAATTAATTTAAAATGGAATATTTTAGAAACTTATAAACATATGTTTCTTACAAATAATTTCACAGTTCCCCCAATAGTTGCAAAGTATTCAACACTCTATTTTCCGGTATATAACGCGTAACTTCCTACATATGTTTGCTTATTTGCCCCTATGAAAAGTACTTATTTTTCTTTTTTATACATCTATTTTTGTAACTCATTGAGCACGAAAGTGAAACTAAAGTCAATTATTCTTCCCTCAGGCAAAATGTTTATGCCTACAAAAATAGCTTTATACACTACACTGACGTGGTTCTGTTTACATCGAAATACAATAAAATGTAAACTTTTACATATATGTAGATACATTTGGATGAGGGTATTGATCGGTAGGAATATATTTTCTTATTCAACGCGTATGTTGTCGCTGGCTGAGAGTAAATATGAGGAACAATAAGCCAGAGATGTCAAAATCTTATACTGAGATTGAAAATAGTACCAATTTTTCTGCAGAAAACACTCAGCATAAGCTAATTTTTTTCAAAGTGCCAATTTGTTTCACTCAGTTTAACTTCTTTAGCTAAAATGTGTTAAGCACAAACTAAATTCCCTAGCACGAATTTAAGAAACACTAGATTATTTCTAATGTTGTGATGTTGTATGATTGTATGTATGAGTCGTTAGCTGTTATTTGAGAGACGGTTATTAAAAAAAATCGAACCAAACAGCGGCCATTGTGTATTAGACAAGTGTGATATTTTAAATGTCAAACATGTCTGACAGGCATTTCAATGTAGAGTTTTGCAGACACTTCAATATGGTGGCGCATCCGGTGCAAACCAAACTCATATCTTTGATGGAAAGAAGCGCAGAATGAGACCAAAGCATAATTAAAAAACAAAAAAACAGGTGATTTAGGCTGATTCTTATTTTGACAGCCACGCCTTAGATATCACACTTGTCTTGAACCAAAGCGTCTTCTACCTTTTAAAATATGTTACTTGCTGAGCTTTAGTGATATCTTAATTATTGTTGTTAATAATTATTATATTTTATTTATTAATTAATATTTTTTTTATTATTTTTTCTATAAACTTTATAATGATTTCATTTCCTTATTGTTTTTATTGGTCATTATATTTACGAACTTTGGAAATTTTATGGACTTTTGACCAGTCGAATAATTTTTATCAAATTATTCTTTTGAGTTTTGGGGAAAACAAGTTGAAAATGCTACAACAATACACACTACGCTGATTGCAATTTCGATCTAGGTGAAGGATCTTTTCAAACAGCTTTGTATTGCTGCTTAGAAATTTTCCATCACCTTTACTGGTGAAGAGAAGAGGAGTTTAGGAATTTCTAAACGTAAAGGTTATGCAAAATTTCTAAGCAACAATACAAAGCGGATTGACAAGGTCCTTCAACAAGATCGCCATTGCAATCATAGTATTTGGTATTGTTTGTAACATTTTTCAACTTGTTTTCGCCAAAACTCGAAAGAATAATTTGATAAAAATTATTCGACTGGTCAAAAGTCCACAAAATTTTCAAAGATTTTAATTTCCTATATAACTTTTGTAAATATTTTAATTTTCTTCATTTTCGCCATGCTTTTTGACTAACACCTCACACACATGTCGCTTCATCATTAACGCTTTTCTATGAAAAACTTTCCTTTGCATTGTTTTTGTACGTTTGCTTGTGTGTGTTTGCAAGTTAGTCAAATATGTGTGAGCAGAATGTGAATTATTAGTTTTTTTTTTTTAATTATGTAAATACTAGCGCAACGTCAAGCAATTTTGTCTGATTCGATTCGAATTTTATAGTTTATGTGCCGCCCATGCCACATCCGGTTATGCCGTTAGGCAATTCGACGTCACCGGCTTTGTCGTCATCACAACAGCAACAGCAACATGTACATCCTCAACAATTAGCATTACAACAACAACATCAACATCAACAACAACAACTGCCACCTCAATCTCTAGCACCACACCAGTCAATAGCACCACCACCTCTACCACAATTACCAACAACGGTGACACAATTAGCACAAAGTCCGATGGCTAATCTTATGTCTATTACAGAGACATTACCACAGGGTAGTCCACGAAATGGACCCAGCCCACCGGGACCACCACCACCGCGCACAGCATCACGCGGTAGTCAACATTCACCGAATAGTTCGGGTGAGTAGTGTCCCAGTGCTAAATACGAAACTAAACAAACGAAAGATAGTACGTAAAAAAAAATAAGAACACTACATATTGGACTGAGTAGAACTTGAATGAATATAAATTTCTTATATGATTGAAGTATATTTTGGCATTCTCTTAAAGCGTCGCAAAATCCATTTGCTACTCCACGAAATATCGACTGCTGAAGAACCACCCAGAAAACACTGGCGAAGGTTAGATAACTAGCATCGTTCTCTAGCCTCTAACGTTGTTGAAACAAAGAGTTCTCAAACATAATGTGACCTAAGTACGAAATCAAGATAATCATAGTACTCCTATCGAGTTCTAATGTCATTCTCAAATGGAATTCGAATCTGAATAAAGGTTGCATTAGTTGTCTAATCATGCTCGTATCAATTACTAGTTTAGTTCTCTAATATTTTTCCGTACTAGAGAGTTATGTACGTTAGTTATGTCATGTTGCAATAAACTTTTCGCTGACTGTGTTTCTTGGGTATGAGCAGTAGTCGAACTTTCGTACGTACCATTTGATCCATTTATCAAGTATTTAGCATTTTCACAACTTTTAGTGTTTAGCCATTTTAGTATAGCGTCTGTTTAGTTGCATTCGGTCTTAATTCACTGTCTATTCATCTTATGCACTTACACTTTGACACTTGCGCACCATCTAAGAGGCGGATGCGCGTATCTTTTCATACTTGCTCTCAACTTTACTTTTTGAGTCATATACATATGTTTTAACTATAATTTTTTCTTTTTGTTTCCTTTTATTTCAGCGGGTTCATCATCAGGTCGCCGCTCATCGGGATCGCGTCATGTATCCAGCACTACAGTCACCAGCTCCGAAGTACAATCGAGTCCAGCGAATACACCACAAGTTGGACCGGGCAGTGTCAGCAATGGTGGCGGTGCCGGTGGCAATGGTAACAATGGTGGTGCAGTCAATGTGAGTAGTGGTAACACCGGTGGAAATAATGGCCCATTACCACCTGGCGGCAATGGTAACGATGCGAGTATTGGCGGCAGCAGTAATGGTGGCGGTCCTGGCGCAAATAACAGCAATGGTCAAACAGCAGGTGGTATGAATTCAACAAATAATGCAGCACCTGGTAATGCAACAGCACCCAATCCAGCAACAGCAGCACAAAATGCAACACTGAAATGTACGTTGTGTCAAGAACGGTTAGAGGATACACATTTTGTGCAGTGTCCGTCAGTGAATCATCATAAGTTTTGTTTCCCCTGCAGTAGAGAGAGCATCAAACGGCAAAATGTAAGTAGACCTGTAAATTTTAAAAGAGCGCTTAACAGTATTTTAATTTAAATTTTTAACGAATTACTTGCAGGGTCTCGGCAATGAGGTGTATTGTCCCAGCGGTGATCGTTGTCCACTAGCGAATTCAACAATTCCATGGGCATTTATGCAAGGCGAAATAACCACTATACTGGGTGAGGAAGTCAAGGTGAAGAAGGAGCGTGAATCTTAATGTCCATTTTATTGTAAAAAGCTACGGCGGGCTTTGGAAAATTTTTAAACCAAAACATTTTTAAATAAAAACTATTGTTATGCGCAATTTGAAGCGCGGCGCAAGAAAAATTTGTAGAAACAAGTTGCAGTACTGCAAGAATTTTCATAGCTGTCTTAACAGTTTTTGGACAAAGCATCAGTTTAAACAGCTGTTTTAGTGGTCAGTAAAAAAATGTTTGAAAATTAAAAAAAAAAAAAAAACGCAAGCCAGTAGTATGAATTTAAGATTAAGCAATGGTAAAAAATATTTTACGGATGCTGAGGATTTCGAAATTTCGTGTGAGTGAGAATTGTTAACTGGCGTTGTATGGGCAATTTGTGACTGCTTAGCATTTTGAGGACCGCATTGTTTATTGTTGTGGTAAGCGCGAAACTGGAAATAATTGATAACTGAGTGTTTTATGCAAGTGCATCACTTTGAGCACTCTACTTTGTGCTGGTGGTTAAGCGGTCCTCCATACCGAAGAGCAGATTTTGAACTTTCTTGTGGGTTGCTGTGTTCAAAAATGGCGCAGCAGCGTTAACGGTTACATATAAAATTTTCTAAAAAAAAAACTAAAAAACCCCAAAAAAAATTTATTGAAAATTTACATGTATGTATAGAAAAAAAATGGAAACTTTGGAACGCAAAAAATAGGACAATGCAGTAAAGCTAAAAAAAACTTTTAAAAAATACAAAATTTTATAGGCGCAAAGGCAGCCACAACAGAGCAAAATACAAGTATGTAGTGCAGCATTTTAGTAAAATAATAGTGCAGAAAATTTTTAAACAAAAACTGTTCGAAAGCTTGCGCTAATTTTCACTTACTAAGGAATTTTAATTTTTTGTTTGTTAAACGCAATTTTTTGTTTATTATTATTTATTATGGAAACGATTTCTCTGTACAGCAGTGTGTTCTTTTTTTGTTCAATTAAAAATGTCGAAATCTGTTTTAGTTTAACAGCGTTTAAAACTATTTGTTGTGTTATTTACAATTTTTTTCTTTTTTCCAAATCAGAAATCTTTAATTTAAAAAAATCCATTGCGTTAAAAATAAGTGTAAATAATGCCTAATTTGTAAGATATCAAACAACTTTGTATTTGTAGTAACTACAAAAAAAAATGAATGCAATTATATTTGATTTATAATATTTGTATGTGTTTTAGTTGTAGTAATGTTTTATATAATATAAACAAAAAAACCATTTACGGTTTATCTTTATGCTATATATACTTATATTATTATTTAAATTTAACTTAAAATATATGAAATAATGCTAAGTTCAATTATATATTTTAGTTTTAAATTAAGGAATTTATTTTTTTAGCAAGCGTATTTGCCAGCTATTTTGGCATTTACTGTGTAACGCATTGTTGTATTTGTAGTGATTGTATGTAGTTTGGCACAAAAAAAAACCGAAAAAATTAAAAAAATGGAAAAAAATTTTAAAATTAAAAAAAAAATACCAAAAATAAAAAGGAAAAATTCCAAACCAGTAATGTTTGATGAACCAAGCAAATATTAGCATTAATTGTCTAGCGTTTACATGAGTGGAGCGAAATATAAAAAAGGCAACAAGTCCTAGACTAGGAAGAAATGAGCAGAATTTCATGTTTTTAATAGTTTATATCTGAAAAATCAGTTTTCAAATACTATTTAATCCAATCTTTGTTCAACAATTCTTTTCATAAGTTTATGAAGTATAGTACAAAAATATGTTCTAAATTTCAGTAATTTCTCATTAGTCTGCGATTTTTTGTCGAATGTTTATTATTAATAACTGGAAATATTTATTTATTTATTTTTGTTTTTTTATAAAAGCGCGACGAATGCAGATTTTGTTTTTTTTTCATAAATTTTGCCTACAATATTCCAGTTCTAAGAACTAAGAAAAAATACTTCATATTCCACTTCCGAACTAAGAAAAATATTTCATATTCCACTTCCGAACTAAGAAAAAACTTACCTTTTTAAATCGCTCCACCCTAGCGTTTTTAGCGCCATAAAAAAATGCTATGTGCATAAATACTGCTACAAAAGTATGCACAAAATATAAACAAATTTTTATTGCAACGGTCAGTGATTTTTTTTGCGTTTAAAAATATGTATAGTCAAATGTGTAAACAAAGTTTTTGCTGCAAAATTTAAACACAAATAAACAAATTTTAAACAAAAAATTCAAATTCTAAAATGAAGTAAATTAAATTTAAAAAAATTGATATAAAAAAATTAACTTATTTAAAAAAAGAAAGGAGCAATTTGTAAATTTTTGAAACGCCAACCAACTTACGGCGTGCGTAAAGTGAAATATCGTAGTTTATAGTTCAAAGCAGCGGTAAATAATTGTTTCAATACAAATTACAACAACAAGAAAAACTACAACTAAACAATCCTAACTAATATACATACATACAAACAAACATACAATATATGTAATACACACTAGATTTACAAACAATACGCATTACTATTAATTGAAATACATATAAATGTAAAAACATAAAAAATTAATAGCATTGATATAAACAAACAAAATTGCATAAAACAAACAATTTGTAAACTTACCATGTAAGAATACATTAAAATATTTCAACGTGAATAATAATAATTATTGGAAAACATTTCAAATAAAATAATGTAGTGGATATGTGAGAAAAGAACACAAACATTTGTATTTATTTATTTAAAAAAATTGAGCTTAATTGGAAACGAGCAGGTAAGATTTTTGTACACTTATAGTAACACTACTTCACCCTGTCTTTTCGGATTATGTATACTGAAGTCCTTCGTCGGATAAAAGTAGTCATTTTAGAGTGTACTAAGTTTAGGTAAGGTTCAAGTGGCTACCACAAAGGCGTCCATAAACCCTACGCACAACTCGTTTATCGGGGAGTTGGATTTAAGTTACACATTTATATAGCGAGCAGCTTGATCCAAGCAGACGTCCGCTTGCAGCGTTGAAATCCCCTAGCAACCCTTAAACGCATTATGTAGGAGTGGTCTTGTCAGGTTGTCGCCTTCTCACATCAGTTCACCACCGAATGGAACCTGGGGCTATCCAGAGGATACGACGCGGATGTAGTAAGTTGCTTGGACCGCACATAGAAGAATCGCTTTGGTCATTCCCCGGTTGAATGGCAATTCAGCATCCAGCCCATTGTGCAGTGGTGTAATAACCCGACTACAAGACACGACTGATACATGCCTCAGGTTTTTTTCATATTGCTGCTATCCTATCACTTTTTCTATGCCAGTGCTTCCTCACAGATGACGGCTCATATGATAGTCTAATGTCTGTAACAAACAAAAAGCTTTCGGTAGTAACTGATGTTTCAATAAAGTAAGCTTCACACAACATTAATTATTTTCTAAGGGCGGATTTCTCGACTTCCTGTTAACGTCAAAGTTCACTGTCAGTTTAACAGCCAGTTCATTTGCCCTTTATTTAACAGGAGGATGAACTGCCCTATAAAATTTAAAGAGAGTGAGAAATCCGCCCTAAATCATTTAAAACTATTTTAATTTAAATAAATACTTTCACTTGCTACATTGTCCACTGTTTCTAAAAGAACTGACTTTTTGGCGACCGTTTCCGATTTCCGCTTGCACCATACGCGCAGAGTTGCTTGAGCGATGCTGCCAGCCAGTCGCAATCACATAAGCCGGCACCCAGTAGGTTTCCTGCTAGCCAGCAGTGGATAAAATCTTGGGGAATTATCTAGTCACGCTTTCCAAAAAGGTGGTTAATAAGGCGGGTAATTTTCTTCAGACAGACACCTTTTCTACCCATGCTGAAGGGGCTAATGGGTGTTGAAACTGTTCGAATTATCTAGTTATATGGAACTATACCTCTGGGTCACTTAGCTTCAGCTGACGCCGCATGTGCTCATCATCACTATCTTAAGGGGCTCGTGCCAAAACTGATGCTCCTTCTCTTTTATGTACTTTGGCTATATATTCAAAATAGCTTCGTCTCTTTTACTCCAATCACAAGTGAACAAAAATATTAGCACCAGTGATGACAGCGATGATAACGTACTTAATCTTTACTGACCCATATCAAAATTGTGTACAACTACGCTTATTCAAAATACTATTACCAATATTTATCGCGCTTCGTAAGGGTTACAGGGTTACAACAACAACAACAACGCTTCGTAAGAGTGAGTCGCCCTGCAAAAATCGAGAGTACTCTATTTCCTATCCAAAGAGTGCAAATGTAATCCTTTTTCATATAAAAATTGTGCTCCAATTAACATTACCATGTCCTCAGACTGGACCACCTACTCCAACCGTCGCTTTGTTTCTGCTACTCCATGGAGTACCTACTGTCAGAGTACTTTGCAATGTACTCCAATGTTGTTACTCATTGGAGTATATACTGTCAGAGCGATAGTGCCGTGATTTTCATCGATAAAGGTGATGGCCCAATGCACGCTTGCTTTGCTGGCTTTGCCTCGAGAAATGTCAAAATTCTTTTGAACTCTACTGAAATGCATGAAAGTTGGCCCAGTGCCAGCCTTAGGTAGGTAGGTTCAAGTGGCTGCCGCAGAGGCACACTTAGGCCAGTTTTGAAGGCCCGTTGTGATACCACCAACACAAGGAAAGTCAGCCCCGGGACCCAGCTATATGGAAAATCCCTGAGTTGTTGGGATTTTCCCCATAGCAGAATCCCGGGACTGACACTCCTAAACCGACACCGTTACTCCTCCTCGAACCACTTAGATGACTTTATGAAGCCCATCAAGTCCTTTATGTCCAGTTCCGCGATCTGGCTTAGACTATCTAGGAACGGAACTCCCAAAAAGCGCGTTCTCACGCCGCTTAAAGCCGGACAGTTGCAGATGAGGTGCTCCACCGTTTCCTCCTCCTCATCATCTTTGCAACTCCTGCAGCATCGTCGGTAGGGCACACTTAGCCTTTCTGCATGCCTACCAATGAGGCAGTGACCGGTTAATACCCCTATCAATATGCAGATTTCCCTCCTAGTTAGGGCATAAATGCGTCTAGACCTTTTAAGATCCCATTTTGGCCAGGTTTGTTTCGATATCCGACACCCTGGGGATTGCAGCCATCTTTCGTTGGCTTGACGGAGTGTGTGCTCCTTCAGCATTAGTTTGCATGTGGCAAACGGCATACCTAAGCGCTCTTTATCCCGAAGAACCTGCTTGGTCGTGCCCTGCCTGGCAAGCTCGTCTGCCTTACAGTTTCCCTCAATGTCCCTATGTCCCGGGACCCATATGAGGTTTACGCGGTTCTGTTGGGCCATCTCCTGAAGAGATCGACGACAGCTGAGCGTCAGTTCAGAGTTGAACGTGTATGAGCCAAGGGATTTGATTGCCGCCTGGCTATCGCTGAAAATAGTGATATCTCCTCCGATAACACGTTTGCTTAACCAGGCCGCGGCGTCCCGGATTGCCGAGACTTCCGCCTGGAAGACGCTACAATGATCAGGTAGTCTGAAGGAGAGTTCAAGGTCCAAATCCCTTGAATAAACCCCTCCTCCAACTCTGCCGTCCAACTTCGAGCCGTCGGTGTATATGGAAGTGCCACCATTTGTGTCGGGACACCAATCCGTCCTCTCCCAGTCTTCTCTGCTGGGAATGTTTATTTTGAAGCAGCTATCCCCGACTGTAGTGGTCGCACAACGATCTGTGCTTAGAGGGAGAAAGCTGTAAGATTCCAGAATACTGGAGTGTCCAATAGTACCCGCACCCCAACTGGAGGTTTCTCTTAGGCGCAGAGCTGATGCCGCCGCTGACCGAAACCCTTCCAGATCAAGTGGCAAAATGCCCAGAATGGCCTGGAGGGCTTCGTTGGGCGTTGTCCTTAGCGCACCGCTTATACAGATCATATTGGATCTATGGACTTTCCGCAACAGATTCAGGTATGTTGTCTTGCTCAGTGCCGGCCACCATACGACGACTCCATACAGCATGATTGGGCGAATGATGGCCGTGTAGATCCAACTGCATACTCTAGGGCTGAGCCCCCATTTTTTGCCAATGGCTCTTTTGCATGTGTAAAGAGCGATGCAAGCTTTCTTCTGGCGCTGAAGAACATTCTCCTTCCAATTCAGTTTCCTGTGCAGAACTATGCCTAGAAACTTGGCCTTATCCGACAAGCCCAGGCGCGTGCCATCTAGTTCTGGTAGGCTTAGTGGCGGTATTTTGTACCGGTTGGTGAAGAGGACAAGTTCCACTTTCCCCGGGTTGATACTAAGTCCACAGCGAGAGGACCACCTCGAAACCTCTCGCAGTGCTACTTGCATCAGGTCACACAGAGTTTGTGGGAACTTGCCTCTGAATGCAATAGCCAAATCGTCTGCGTATGCCACTATCTTCCCGCCCCCCCAGCTTGTGTCACGTAGCAACGAGTTGACTGTGAGGTTCCATAAAAGCGGGGAAAGAACACCACCCTGGGGCGTTCCCCTTGTGACATAGCGTGATAACTCGACCGTACCAAGTGAAGAAGCTATTTTCCTTCCTCTTAGAAGTTGGTCAATTAAACCAGTTAGAGGTCTATCTACGCCCAGATTAGTTAGAGCGGAGTTGATCGCCTCCGGGCTTATATTGTTGAAAGCCCCCTCAATGTCTAAGAAGGCCACGAGACAGTAGTCCTTTTCACACAGCGATTTCTCAATGACAGATACTAGGCTGTGCAGAGCAGTTTCTGTTGATTTACTCTTGGTGTATGCATGCTGATAGCTAGAGATAAGGTTGCTATCAATAGTCGTTGAAAGGTACTCGCTTAGTATCCTCTCAAAGGTTTTGAGTACAAAGGACGAGAGACTGATCGGTCTGTAATCTTTTGGCTCGTAGTGGGATGCCTTCCCAGCCTTAGGGATAAACACTACCGTGGCGCTTCTCCAGGAGCCCGGAATGTGGTTGAGAGCCAGGCAGGCTGTGAAGAGAAATACCAGCCATTTAGCTGATGTCTCCAACGTGTTTATAAGTTGCGCGGGGATAATCCCGTCCGGCCCGGCAGCCTTATACGGTTCAAAGCTCTTAACTGCCCACCTTACCCTTTCCTCAGTGATGGGTATATTTACTGCCAGGTTTGTTGCAGATGCTAGTGGTGCGTCATGCAGATTCCCCGGAAAATGTGTATTCAAGAGCAGCTCAAGGGTTTCCTCTTCCGTGCTGGTCCAGGATCCGTCAGGTTTTCGCAAATAGCTGATGGCTGTTTGACTTTTCGAGAGAACTCGTCTAAGTCTCGCTGTATCGTCGACCTTTTCGACGCCAGTGCAGAAATTTCTCCACGAGGTCCTTTTCGCCTGTCTCAGAGCTTTTTTATAGGCCCTTAGTTTAGCTTTATATTCGTGCCAGTGAGGCTCAGAGCCGAGGGTCTTGGCCTTGTTAAATTGTTTCCGGCATGATTTGCGGAGCGAGTCCAAATCGTAGGACCACCAATGTGGCCTGTGTTTACCGCGTGGTTTTGGCACTGGACAAGCCTGTCCTAGAGCATTTGAGAGCGCCGATGTAAATGTAGTAACAAGATCCTCCAGCTCCTCTACTGATGAGGGGGCCTGTGAGGGCAGTACTGGCAGGTCTCTGTCTAATATTTCATTGTGTAACTGCCAATTAGTGTTGCGTGGATTGCGCTTCATAATAGGTTGTTCTACAATAAAGTCTAGAACCATTTCTATGTAACGGTGGTCGGAGAATGAATGTTCTTCCAGAACCCGCCATTTTCTGACCCACTCATAAGCGCCTTCACTACAGATAGTGAGGTCTATGACCTCCCTGCGGGTCTTAGTGATAAAAGTAGGCTCATTACCCACGTTGCAAATTACCAGGTTAGTTGTTAAGAGGTAATCAAACAGAGACTCGCCCCTGGCATTGATATCGGAGCTCCCCCATTGGACATGGTGAGCATTAGCGTCCGCTCCAATAATAAGATTACCTGTGCAGAAATTTGACACCAGGTCTTTCACCTCCGTTTGTGGTGGGGGTTCTTCGGCGTCGTAGGGCATATAGACCGACGCCACCGTCAGGCGGGTGCTGCCGACCGTTAGACTGATAGCGGTAATATCACCATTGGTGTAGTTAGGTAGGAGAAAGGAGTTCAACTCAGACTTTACCAAAATACACGTTCTGACTTTGCTCTCCTCGCTGGCTCGAATGAGCTTGAAGCCCTTAGTCCCCAATCCGCAGATTCTCGAGCTATTGACCCAGGGTTCTTGGATGAGGACCACATCCACGTCGCCTTTAGAAAGACGACTACTTAAAGCAGCCGAAGCCACTTTAGATTTGTGCAAATTAATCTGAAGCACCACCAACATGAGAGCGCACAGACTTCCCTGCCGTCCCCATATCGTCGAGGTTTGCTCCATCCCGGAGGTTGCCTATCAACGACGAGTTGTTCCGATTAACTGCCCGATGTGGCGTTGCAGGAGTCCTGCTGCCTGTAGCGTTAGATGTTAGTCGCTCAGCGTTGGCTGCTACCACCGTGACGTCGAGGACTTCCTCGTCCTGTAGGCTGTCCTCCATCTCCGAGTTGTTCACAGCACTATCGCCAAGGGACGTGGCGGATAACATGCTTTCCGCATCGGAATCCTCCGCTTCCTCTTCTGGTAATAAGTTTTCCGGTTCCCCCGGAGCAGCCGAGAAGGCAGCGCGCTGAGCATCACCACGATATACGTGGATAACGATCTGGCCTACGCTGTAGTGTACTAGGCCATTGCACCTTTTGAGGGGCTCGATTGACTCTTTATTCATGGTGAACACCACCTGTCTGTCGGGCCCTACCGCATCCCCGACCAGATTGACACTCCAGTCATGCGTTGGGAGGGACGGATTCATTAGCCGTAGCATCCCGAGTATTCTCTCGGGTTCGTCAGGGATGGCCGGAATCCACGCCCTTGCCCTTGGACGAGCTGGAATGTCCTTCCAGTCGACGACCTCTATCTTTGCGCCCTGGTAGACTTCACCCAGTTTAGCAGCTGCTGCCTTGTACAGTGCTACGGTTTTTGCATCCTCGCATGCGAGTAATTTAATTTGACCCTGGTGCCAACCCGCATCCGTTACTCGTGCCGAACTACCCGGAAACTCCGGAGCAACGTTGAGAAGAATGTTGCCGAGTTCATTTCGCACGTAACGCCACCGGTCCTTGGGGATGGCCAGACGGTCATTGCCTCGGTCAAGGACGCCTATAAGGATCCTGTCCTTGGTTACCTCAGCAAAGCTTAGTTTGCCCGCTCCAGAGGTATTCTGATGCCGCTTGGGAGGGGGAATAAACTCCAGATCCGATCTCTGGCGCTTGAAAGGGTTAACTTTTAACCTCTTTGGCATGTAAGAATTTTGGAAATCCGGTATCACAGCTTTCGCTAGCTCTACAGATTTACTGGAATTCGGCGACAGTGATTCCTGCGGTACCCCTTCATACCTCTTCAGGATCTTTGCAGCCAATCTTTTCTCGTGGTATGTGAAGCGGCGGGGAGATGTCTCCCTGGAGTGCGGACCCGTAGTTGCCATCGCGGTCGCTCTCCTTGCCGACATCTCAGTTGCAGCTTCCTTCTCCTTCGAAACTCCGAGGCCAGGTCGTGAGACCGCTGCCACAGACGTAAAGATACTGGTTTTCATATCAGCGGTTGATGGGAGTTTAACATCCGCCGTTGTCCGCTTAGCTGCGTTGGCAACCGCACTGGTGCTAGCTCCCATCAAGTCAATCTTATTCGATAGAGGGTTGGTTGACCGACTCGTAGTTGCCATCGCTGTCGATCCCCCCCTTGATTGTGGAACGGAGGTTGTCCTCCGGCGTTGTTGTTGCTTCCTCGCCTGCTCCTCCATAGCTCTCCTTTGCTGAGGAGTGAAATTTGGCGTTGTTTGTTTTTTAGATTTTTCGGTTTTATTCAGGTTATTCGAGTTCATCTTGTTCGTACGACCCATCGCCGGACAAGGCCAGCTTAGGGTCAAGGGAAGAGTAGGGGAAAATGTGTCGTCCGCCGCGGCAGAGCCCCGTACCGCGGTAAGGCCATGCTTACTCTCTGAGGCGACCCGGTGTCAGAGAGGCTCCGTTCAAATACAGCCACGATTTGCCTCCCGGCTGCAAACGTCCAATGGGCACGGTTTCGCATAACACCCTGGATTGGGAGGGGGAAGATCTTTGTCGTCGCGCCAGAGAGGCTAGGCTGCTCTCGTGATGAAGTGCCGTACGGAGCTATGATCACAAGGGCAGCGTAGCCCTGTGGCTATCGACTTAAGCCCTCGTACCGCGGCAAGGTATCCACCCTTCACGAGGGCAAGCCTTACTTTGCTTGCTTGAAACGCTTCAAAGCGTTGAATAGCCCAAATCAAGTCTACACCTCGTTTCATCAACCACAACAACCTTTCGCAATGTTTAGCCTCAGTAGTGTCATCAGCGCAGCAGACAATTTCAATCAAGAGTGACATCTTCACTCACAATATATTGGCGCAACGCTGACATCAGCACTGATTAATTTCTGTGTCATGAATGGCCATCATCACTGACCTTAATATGATTCAGCAGGGACGTCAGCACTGATGATAGTCCGATACAGCGCTGACGATAGATTTTCTAACCTCAAATATTTCGTGTGCCGTGAAAGTATAAGCGAAATTTCACGACTATTTCACGACAAGAAATTTTGTATGGATTTTGACAGCTGTTTCACATGAAACGCAAAGTCAGTACCTAGCTTTAAATGAAAAAATAATGGGTTTTGTTTTTTCTTCCTTTGGAATTTTTGAAGTTAAAAATGCACTGCTGTTTGGAACACAAAAGCACATAAGATTGGCGTAAAAATCACACTTTTTGGTGTAGTTCCTTGGCACTCCAAATTAAACCGATCCATCAATATATAAGGTCAATATTGTTGCAAGGTGTGACAGTACTCACAAGTTGACAGCCACTGGACCAGAAAAATGCAACACCGGGAAGCGTTCAGAAAGCAATTCAATGGAATTTTGTTTTTCATTCATTCATTGCGACGAAGGAGCTACAAAACAGATAAACCGAATAATGTAGTTTCGTAGTAAAAATATGGCGAAAAATTTAATTTTTGGTAATAAATTGTTATAGTTTTTATGTACAAATGATTCAGAAAGTGTTTGTTTATGAAATAAAGTTAATTTGTTGGGGATAAAATATGCAGGAGCAGCTATAAAACTAAGGCCAATGAGATGCGTGGGCGCACCACAATGAAACGAGTACTGGGAAACTTGTTTTTGACAATAAAATGGTTAAAAATTATAAATTTTAAGAAAAAAGTGGTTACAATTGTAATTAGATGTTATAGTTTTATTATTAAATAAGTTTTATTAAGTGTGTGCATGTTTAAACACGCAGTGGAAGCCTAGTGCTCCGTTTTGTCTTATATTTGGCAATGTGTGTGTGTGTGTGTGTGCATTAATTAAAGCTGAACTCAAGGTGAATCATCTGCGGTAGGGGCAAATGCGTGATGCCATTTTTGCTTTTGGAGTCTGACTGATTTGTTTTTGTACCTGTTGTTGTTGCTGTTGCAGCAAATGTTAGCGCCATGACTGGCGCCACATTCAGGGTCAGGGTTAAAGCGTGTATAATAAATAGTTGGTGAACAGCGCAAGAGTGGAATCACTATGCATTAGGTGTTGTTGCATTTGGCAGGTGTCCCATTAATGATTTTTCTGATTTTACTACTCACTTCTTTCCACTTTGACTCTTTTTTTCAGATACCACAAACATTCCCCGGGCAACAGACTCGACGCCCACAACAACCGCCACCAACAGCACGTCGAACACCACCCATCAAAAGCATGCCTTAGAGCATAAGCCACCACTTCCAACAACCGGCACACGCGCCACAAACAAGCTCAGTACATCATGTGCCGGCTGCTTGAATACATTACATTTGAGTTGTGAAGAATTTGTCATAGCATTGGGACAAGAATGGCATAGCGATTGTTTTCGTTGCTCTGTTTGTGATGCACACTTACATAATTGGTATTTTGAGAAAGAAGGTCTGCTATTCTGTCGTGACGATTACTATGAACGTTTTGGCGCATGCTGTCAACAGTGTAGCGCCATTATTACGGGCCCCGTTATGGTCGCCGGTGATCATAAATTCCATCCAGAATGTTTTTGTTGTAGTGCATGTACGGCATTCATTGGTGAAGGTGAGGCGTATGCGCTGGTCGAACGTTCTAAACTCTATTGTGGCAATTGTTATAAACAACAAGAAGAGGCAAAAACATTAGCTGCTGAGTTGAATACCTCCAGTGCTGGTTTGGCGGGTGATTGCAGTGAAAGCATTAACTTAATTGGCTTTAAAGCCAAACCGATACATTCCATACGTTTAGTTGAGATTCCAAAAGATGCAACACCCGGACTACGTCTATCAGTTGATAATGTAAGCGTACAGCATCATTATTTGGATAGCGGTGGTGTTGGCAGTGGTAGCGGTGGCGCTGCTGCTGGTGGCTCTGGTGGATTTCGTGGTAATTCGCCTGCACATGCCAAGCGTTTAGATGGTCAACTCGATGTTTGTCCAGCCGTGCGCATATCTGAGTGAGTATGCTGGGTTATTTTGTAAAAGAAAACTAATGCTTGGCAGCTAACTACTTTCAGCTAAAACTAATATTTAATGAGAATCGACTAGTTAATGCTTTTTGAGTGTGGACATGGCTTACTAACCTTGGGAAGTACTGCGTTCTTCACAATTAGCTGATTAAACAAATACCAAGATAATTTTTTCATACCACTCTCAGTTTTTCTAACCCGGCTGCGCTCCCTACTATGTATAATATAAATAAAAGTGGCAAATGTTGTAAAGCTAATAACGTACTACAGCAATTCTTCAAGTTACCTTTGCAACTTACTAACTCTAATTGATTCACTTACTATTCAGATCATCATTTATTTCTAAACATGTATTTAGTCATACGTATGTATGTAAGCGCTCAACAACCATCAATTCGTTTAATGCAAGTGACAAATATATTGCTTATTTATTTACATTGAAAATAACTCGCATACCTGCATGCTTATCAGCGCTAGTCTGCTCACCGAGTCGCTCTTATCGTACAAAGCTACGATTTTATTTTTCAACTTGCACCAATTTACTTTAATATCTCACACAATTGTAGGCGTGTATGTAATCGGCGTTTATATGTCTGACCGATTTATCAGTTAAACGCCGCTTAAGCGGCCAAGGGAATCCAAATCAGTAGCAGCTTACGTTGTATTTTATTTTAAAATTCTTGCCGTACCTATAATAAAAAAACAAGCAATGTATTAGTCATCGCAGAAGAACGCGGCTGCTGCTGCTGCAATTCGTTTGTATGACTGCGTGCTTGTGCGTTGATAAGCGCGCTTGTTGGTCAAGCTTTTCCATACAGGCGACGATTGCTCACTGAACCGGTTACAATAGTGTGCAGCAGCGTTGCAATTCTTGTTAGCTGGCTAGTCGATTGTTTGAGGCAATACGAGTAGTAAGCAGTCTGGAGTAGCCCTTTGGAAATACATAGTAATAAAGTAATATTAATTATTTATTAATTTAGTCAGAATGTGTTCTTTTTAAGCTAACAGTGTGTATTGAGGAGGTGAAAAAAATGTTTCCCTAAATAAAAAGTGTCGAATGGATTCACCGACATTCTGCCAGTGTTAAGACTAATCTCATCGGCTGTGCTCACTTGAACCAAATACATATCTATACTTACGTATATCTACTCATATCAACCTGTTTATATTTACTTAAATTTTTTCGTTATCTTTATATCAATCTCTATCTTTACATTTATCTTGATCTTTATTTGTGTTCATCTGTACTTTTATCTGTACCTTTATCTTTATCTGTATTTTTATTTTTTATTTTTATCTTTATCTTACTCTGCATCTGTACTTTTATCTTTATCTTTATCTCTATCCTTATCTTTAATTTTTTTATCTTTATCTTTAGATTAATATATATTTATCTGTATCTTGATTTATATCTATCCTTGCCTTTATCTTTATTAGTAGCTGTATCTTTATCCTTATCCTTATCTTTATCTTTATATTTATCTTTATCTTTATCTTTACGGTTGTTGTTGTTGTTGTTGTTGTTGTTGTTGTTGTTGTTGTTAACAATGCATTGCCCTGTCTAGAGTGTATGATCATTCCGAAGATCTTCATCAAGCTCTTCTAAGGGGAGTCCAAGGAAACGTGCAGTTTCAACAGGGTTTGTCCAGAGGGACAGAGGGGTTAGAAGAGTAGGTTCAAATGAACAATTGAAGAGATGTAGAGTATCATGGGGGGTCCTACCACATGCAGGGCATGTGTTTGAGATTGTGTCATTAAGTCTGGACAAGTAGGAGTTTAACCTTACACTATATCCAGACCTAAGCTGTGCCAGGGTAACTTTTGTCTCCCTTGGTAAGGTGCGTTCTTCTTCACCAATATCCGGTGGAGGACTGTTCAGAACGGGGTTCACAGGTAGAGATCCGACAAAAGTATCTACCGACTCGGTGTGGATGTCGGTTAGAGCCCGCTTATGATTCTGCAGATCAAACGGCAAGGTAATATGATGCCGGATCTCATCATAATGTTTACGGAGATGTTTCCTTATGTCTCTCGGGGGCGGATCTATGTCCAAAAGATGACGGTTTGGATGTGCTGGCTTGTGGCAGTTCAGAAGGAATTGCTTGCTCAGCATTTCCGCATGCTCTTTTACATTGAGCAGTTTTGCCTCCTGATGGAGGTGAGACTCGGAAGACATGAGGAGACATCCCGTAGCAGTTCTGATGGCAGTATTTTGGCAGACTTGTTACTTCGTCCAGTTGGTGTTATGTACATTAGGCGACCATATGGGTGCAGCATAGTCAAAGACTGGTCGGCCAATGGCCTTATATGTAGTCAGCAACGTTTCTTTGTCTTTTCCCCAAGTACTGCCGGCAAGTGACTTGGGGATCTTGTTGCGACCACGTACCTTTGAGACCATTGCAGACACATGACCAGCAAATGAGAAAGTATTATCCAATGTCATCCCTAATAACTTTGGGTGGCTGACAGTTGGTAGCTTAGTGCCGTCAACAAAAATGTCTAATTCATTTCTCACCTGGTGCGTCCACGTCGTAAAAAGCGTCGCCGTTGATTTAGTCGGAGATATCGTCAGATCTCGCTCTGTGAAAAACCTGGAAAGGTCGCAGAGGTAACCGTTGATTTTATTACAGAGTTCATCAGTATAGGGGCCCTTCCCCGTCGCCATTATTGTACAGTCGTCAGCATAAGAAACGACGGAGACACCCTCTGGTGGTGGGGGCATCTTCGATAGATAGAAATTAAACAGTGTCGGGGATAGGACACCACCCTGTGGCACCCCCTGTCTAATTCGTCTTGGTTTTGATGTTGCGTTTCTAAAGTTGACCGACGCCTGCCGCCCATTCAAGTAATTAGCGGTCCATCTCTTTAACCCATCAGGTATTTGTGTTTCTAATAGATCTTGTATGAGAGTGGCATGGTTGACTGTGTCAAAAGCTTTCGACAAGTCAAGTGCCACTAACACAGTCCTGTGATTTGGTTGGTTTTGATTTAGACCGCTATTTATTTGCGTTGTAATGGCATTGAGTGCGGTGGTGGTGCTGTGCAGCTTACGGAAGCCATGTTGATGATTAGCCAGGTGCAGATTTGCGGTGTAATACGGTCAGTGCTATCTTTATCTTCTTCTTAGCAATACCCATATTTTTGGGTAGTAAAATGTCATTCCCTCAACACGCACTGTTTTAAATTTACCATAAAAAATATTACAGCTAATTTAACATTTTAACTTCTAATATAGCAATTTACTAATTCATAACTTTAAAAATTTTTCTCTCCCTCTTTTTTTACACTCAATGCGCTCACGTCTACCACTCTCGCTTTTAACCTGCTTTGCTTTGGTGCTGCACTTCATTATCCTCACACAAATTAACCATTCAAAAATAAACGCTCAAATACATCTATTTCTTGAAAAACCAAAACCCTAATACAACAACAAAAAACAGATTCATTTGTAGAATTTATGGTCGCGTTGGGAAATATGTGTTCTCCTTTATAACATCGATTATCGATCAGTGTTGTGGTAGCGATTATAGGTAAACTTTAAATTTTGAATACTAATTTCATTAAATCTAAATACATTGCTTATTTTTTAAAGGTACATAAGCTATGCTAATTGGATTTCGTTTGGCTTGGAACTTGGAATTGTACTGCGCCTGAATTGTGTCGTCAAGCTACCATACCCTTGAACTCATCATACGTTGGAATCTTATCAATCCAGCAAGTAGACCGAGTATGATTTATTTGTGAAGGCTATTAGTCATGCGCTTGAGACAAAAAGCAAGGAAATATGTAAAAGTTGGCAATGGAAAAGAGATCGGCGTCATTTCAGATATATTTCTGTTGATGTATTCTTATTGAGCTTTAAATGCTCATTTACAACTTATACTTTGAATATGTTTGACTGTTACGATGTCTGCAATCATAGTGTAACCTGGAAGCCCAAAGCTCTACTGGTAGAGAATCCTTTTCAGGAAGCCATTCTACCTTAGAACGCTTGATCCGACGCTTGATTACACACCTATTTCATTTTAAGAAGTCCTAACTATAATAACCTAGCTATGCGGTTTTGTTCGCACAACAATCGGCACTTTCTATTCCACCAAACGAAATGCAAATATCATACCTAAATATCCAAGCTTACTATACTCAAATCTAATATTTCCTTCATTCATTTACCTTTCTCCACATTCAACGCTCTATTCAGAATCGACGTCAACTTAGCAAACCTTCATATTGGCGATCGCATACTTGAGGTGAATGGCACACCCGTAAATGACTCCTCAATCGAACACATCGACAAATTAATACGTAGCACAGAAAAAATCTTACAACTAACAGTTGAGCACGATCCCGTGCAAGTGTGTCGCAGCTGCAGTCAAGCAGATATACTACGTCGACCCACCTCGTACAGTGATCTACCACCATTGGCTACATCCGCCTCCAGCATCGAAGTTTACGGACGCCGTAGCGTCACCGATTCACTCACTTGCAGTACAAGCACCAGCACAATCGCGCCCCTTAGTAATAGCAGCGATTGCGGCAGTGGCGGCAGCTCACCCACGCGCCTCACCAAGCAGGATAAAGAGCGCATATACAAACGCAAGGATGAGGGTTATATAAGTGGCACCAAGACACGTCAGTTGCGCAAATGCAAGAATTTGAATATGATTGGTAGTGAGCAGATGCCATTGACGCATACAGGCTCGACACATTCCATTGGACCTATAAAGAGTAGTGGCGTGAAGAGTGTTAACGCGCCGACAAACGCTTCAATGACTGTTACCGATTCCACACAGTTGGGCATGCGTTTGCGCGAGAAGGAGCGCTGTTCGAGTATGTCGAAACTTTTGGATGAACAGCATGCGCCCGCTGAACAAATTTATGATTTATCGCGCACGAAATCGTTTCGTGTTGAACCGCAACCGCAGCGTATTTTTCGCGCATCTGATCTTGTGCTGGGTGAATTGTTGGGCAAAGGTTTTTTCGGACAAGTTTATAAGGTGACGCATCGTCTAACGAAGGAGGTGATGGTGCTCAAGGAGCTCTATCGCGTTGATGAGGAAGCGCAGCGTAACTTTCTAAAAGAGGTCGCGGTGTTGCGTTCGCTGCATCACAAGAATGTCTTGCGTTTCATTGGCGTGCTCTACAAAGATAAAAAGCTACATTTGGTCACCGAATTTATAGCTGGCGGTTCGCTTAAGGAACTCATACATGACTCTGGATTGCCGCTAGCTTGGCCGCAGCGCGTCTCATTCGCAAAAGACATCGCTTGCGGCATGAGTTATTTGCATCGCATGAATATAATACACCGCGATCTGAATTCTTTGAATTGCCTTGTGCGCGAGGATAAATCGGTGATTGTAGCGGACTTTGGGTTGGCGCGCATAATTACAGCGCCTTTCTATAGCACAGGTAGTGGTAGTGGTGCCTTTGGCGCATCAGCTTGTGGCACGCTCGGTAGCAATAGCAGTAATGAACGTTGGTCCGGTGGCGCATGCTTGAGTCCGAATAGCACGCTGGGCCGTAGCAAGAGTCGTCAGCGTAGGCAGCGTTACACTGTTGTGGGCAATCCTTATTGGATGGCGCCCGAGATGATGAAGGGGTTGAAGTACGATGAAAAAGTGGATGTTTTCTCGTTTGGCATCATGCTTTGTGAGGTGAGTGTGCACACGTGCATGTTTGTGCAATTTCTTAGATAACTATTTTTTTTTTTATAATTACAGATAATTGGACGCGTTCAGGCTGATCCGGACTTTTTGCCGCGCACCTCCGACTTCGGTTTGAATCAGAAAGTGTTCCGTGAGAAATTTTGCCAACAGTGCCCTGATGCGTTTTTCAAAATCGCATTTCTTTGCTGTGATCTCAATCCTGATAAAAGGTAAGCGCGCATATTTTATTTCAAGAAAAAAAAAGACAAAATTATTTTGGAATTTGCTCTACAGACCGTCCTTTGAAATACTCGAGATTTGGTTGGAAACCCTTATGAACTCTGTTTCCGCCAACCTACCCCCACCTGCCGAATTGCTGTACGATATTGAAAACTATAAAGGCACCATAAGCCTTAGTAGCACGCCGGAAGGCATGCTGACGCCCAAATCCAATCGAAGTCGCGATGACCTCGACGAGTTATGCGACCAACGCAAGCAAACGCCTCCGAAACCAGAAACACCTTCCGTTGCGGTAACACAACCAAGTATTAGCGCGCAAAGTGTGACCGAGGAGACCGATTTTAATGAGTCGCTGAAAATGGAAGGTAAAGAGAACGCGGTGATACTGCGCAGCGACATGCCAAAATCGCCGCATTTGGGTAAAGATTTCTCACCTACAGGCGAGCGCATACGCGATAGCATGCGCGCACGTCGTCGGCAACGCCTGATGCAAGCGGCACAACAACGCGGACTCACGCCCGACAATAAGTGCACTGAGCGCGTTTTAGAAGCGGTAAAGCAAACATTACAGAACGGCGCGCGTGGTGGTGCGCCGCTAAGTAGCGCGAATGGCACGGATGGCGGCGAGAAAAAGATACGTCCGTATGGCGAGAAGGGCTTCCTCTTAGACATAAAACGAGATGGCGATTTGCGTTTGAACAACGTTAAAGATTTAAATTATTGCTCTGATTTTGATTCGAGTTGTGACACTAGCCTTAACTATCACGAAGTGAACGCGCTTGATGATTTGAAGGCGGTAGATTGCGAAACGCCTGCCGCGCATACCACACATCGTCCAGCAGTTTTACGCGAAGAGTGCGCCGAAGATGAAGTACAAGGGTTAAGCGAAGAGTTGGTTAAAGAGACGGCGCAAAAAGGCGCGCTTCAAGTTTCAGATGCCGAAATGAATGTAGCAAACGCGCCAGATTCCGCAACAGCTGAAGACGCCTGTGCCGCTACCGGTGCTGGCAATGAAGAAGTCGACGCCGCGACGCTTAGTACTATGCAGCAAATACAAAAGAAGATCGCTGTGAAATCGTATAGAACAGCGCTTGATGATATACGCACAAAACTAAATTTATGTCGTAATAAATTTGAAAACATCGACGCAGCGAATCGGCGCAATTTTACAAACTCGCAAAACTCAATGAAAACATTTTTCAAAACACGCGCTGCGCGTTCTCAAGTTACGAGTCCAACAGAACCCATGGCTAGCGCCAGCGAAAGCGTGTACAAAACGCCACCAGAAGCATTGAAAATGTTCCAGCGCCTCGAAGCGGCCAGCGCAAACTCCTCAACAGCCAGCACACCTTCCAGTGAACATGCGCGCCTACCAGGACAAAGCTTTAGCGGTCTGAGCAGCAGCACCTATCGTATAAATCAAACACCAATATTTGGGCGTAAGCAGCCACCAAAGCCAGTTGAGCTGTATACACCGCATTCTGAGTCGTTGGAAAGTTTGCACAGTGGCTTGCCGCCCTTGACTGCGTCGACACCGGTGATGACGCGCATAGAGAAGAGTAGCGCGGTTGGTAGCGGTAGGCGCGCTAAATCACCTAAACGTCCTGTGAGTACATTTCGTAGTTATCTGAACGAAGCGGCTGATGTGGAGACTAAGCCCACGCGGCAGCCTCCAACAGTAGCGCCCGCGGTCGAAACAACGCCGAAGAAGAATCGTCGTCTTAACAGCGGTAAGGAGACTACAAACGGAGAGCGTCCAGAGTTAGAGAAGGTGGAAAAGGTGTCGACGTCTAGAAAAAGTCCTGCTACGCGTCTTTTTGGCTTGCGCAGCTCAACGAAGCCAAGTAGTGCTGGATCTACGGTGTCAGCGGCAACGACGCGTGAGATGACGCAAAGGCGAACACTGTCGCCAACTAAAGCCAGCGATGCGCGTCGACTGGCGAGCAGACAAGAAGTGCAAACCACAGGTGAGTTACTTTAAATAAACTCTTGAAAATCAAATCACTTTTGTACTAAAACTATGTTTTATCATATCTTTTAGCACCAACAATACAACAGCAGCAGCGTCTGCGTCAAAGCCATACCAATAGTAGTAGCCATCAAAGTAGTTGTAGAGACTGCGCCTCGCCAGCGATGCATGCTAAAGGCACAAATAAACTTGCCATACTCAGTCCAGAAAAAGTGCATCGCCTTAACGCAAAACTTGCCGACCAAAAAGTAAAAAAATCGAATGAATCCAAAACTGCAGTTGCGAGCAATGCATTGACAGCGTCGGCAAATAGTAATGCCGATCAAGCTATACAACTGGAAAGAAGAAAGCGTAAGCAGTTATCGACGCGGTATTGAATTATATTTGAAAGGGAAGAATATTTTCTAAGAGAGAGAAGACTCACGATGAGAGTTGAGCAATGAATAAGAGCAAAAAGAGCTAAGCGAATTATATATACATATATATTAGAGCGTACCAAAAATATATGGAAAAAAATGAAGGTTCGAAATTTGATATGCACACCCTCTATATCCGTGCTTTTTATCCTAAAGAACATGTGTGCGAAGTTTTATTGCTCTAGGATAACGGCAACCCGTGCCGACTTTAAGTTAAAGTTTTTGCTAGGAGCTTATACTAAGTTCGTAAAAAAGTGCATTAAGGCTTCGAAAATTACATAATTTTAATATTTGGCTCATATATAAAAGACTGTGTAACAAATATCCACCTTTGAACTTTTAAAAGGATTTCAGGATTCTTTGCAAGGATATTGAAAAAAAGTATTCACAAGAAAAGGACATTGGAATTACGAAATTGTGTTAGTAGATTGCGGAACAATATGTTTTCTAGCAAAAATATTTTAATACATCTTGAAACTTTGCAATTACAGTGCACTTTTAATAGGTCATACACAGCGTATGAGTAACATTGGTATAATTCAAGTAAATATTTTGCGAAAAAAGTATAATAACATCAGATCTTTAACAGGGATATATTGTCTGTAATGTTTTGATATTGCAATTGGGATATATGTTCCTATGATCCTGTACGCATCGCAACAGGTATTGTTTTTGTTCCTCTTCCGCTGTCAGTAATCCATGAAAATCCTGTGTTAATTTTACAGCCCTTTCAGATGTATCATTTACAACTTTCAACATAGAGACCCATAAAGAAGGATGATCGATAAGGAAGCTATCGTCGAGCTGTAGTCGTGAAAACAAGTTCTTTTGCTTTTGTGTGTTATGAAGTCCTCTATATTTTTTCCTGTAAAATCAATTTTTATATAGCTTTACTAGCTTTTTCACGCAATGCGGTAATGATTTCGATGGTATTCGTGCCTTTTCCCAAATTAAGACACACTCCTTTACAGCTAAGTTGGCACTTTTACAGACAGCTTCACTTCCCGAATATTGCAAAATAATACCGCGAGTATTTTTTTATTCGACGGGAGTTTCGCACCAGTAATTTGATGCTACATAGTGCCTATCAAATAAATGTCTTTAATAGAAGCGTCAAGTTCAGCCGACATGGTTGCAGCGATAAAAACACACAATATAAATCCTAAGGGAATAATTCAAACGAAACAACTAAAATATTTTGACACACACCAACTGACGTTTATGATGGTTAGGGCAGATCCAAAGGGGTGTTTTACGGGTTCAAACCCCCTCCTTTCGGGATCCAAAAAGTCATATTTTTTTACAGTAACTTACAGCAAAAAATTAGACAAAAAACATCAAAAATGACACAAAAAAATATTGTAAAAGTTACGCCAAAAATATAGTAAAATTTTCACAAAAAATACAATAAAAATTACACAAAAAATATAGTAAAATTGACAACAAACTGCCAACTGATATTTTATTTGTGATTTTTGTTTATTAAATACGAGATAAGACGGTATTGTATATACGTAATACATGCCTACTTTATACGAACATAAAACGAGTTGAAGGGAAGCGTTTTATATATACGTATAACTAGGTAACACATTCGGTAACTTTTTAAACAATTGAAATACGTGATATTGAATTTCACATTGCGCATACCAACAAATGTTGGTATATATTTTTTTTTAAATAAGTATGAAAGGTCAGTTTTGAGAAACTGTGAATGAAAAATGTCCTCGAAATTAAATAACAAAAAAAAAATTGTACCCCCCTTCCCAAAATTGTGGATCCACTACTGACTGACGTTTAACGATGTTTTGTTCGTTATGCTAACAGGCAAGGTTGTTGGGTTGCTCCTGGTCCATGTTTTGTTTGATATCTTCAAAACGGATTGAGATATCGAAATAAGAACTACACAACGTTAAGGCCGTCAGGAATACCTTTCAGTTGATACCCATATTGCAAAATCAATTTCTAGGATATCTCCTGTCACATTTTGCATCCTTAAATATTTTGATATACGTTTTCAGGACTTTTATTAAAATACAATTTTTTAAGACACATAAAGTTTTGAAAAAGTTGAAAGATAAAAATATTAACGGACATTACTTCGATGTCCTTGAAGGATAATTAAAAAAATATATATTTAGCCTATATTTTAATTATCCTTTAAACTAGTAACCACAAATCCACATTTTGTTAAAATTTTTCTGGAGGTTCTACAATCTTTGACCCTTCAAAGGATATCCTGAGCATCTGGTACAGAAAAAAAAATTTAGATTTACTAATTAAGAAGTCCTTAAGGGGTAAGGATACAGTTATATAAGAAAAACGAGAACATAAGTCATTTAATTAGAAAAACTCAGTGGAATGTAGTACGATTTTACTGATAACTTCAACCGCAAGTCGGCACGGGTTGCCGTGGTCTGAATTGCATAAAACTTTGTCAGGATAGTGTTTGATGCATAATGGTCACAATAAGGGGGTGTGCGTTTAAATAAAACCACTTTAAAATTTTGGGACACTCTAATATATATATTTGAAACGAATACGAACGCGATGTGCATAATGAGCAAAGGTAGAAGAGGGAGAAAATTTTTTTTTTATAAATTTTCGAAATTATTACATACTGAGAAATTAAAAAATTAAGTTATCGAATAGTGCCGAAAGAAGGCATATTGGATATTGATTACTCTTAAGTATTTAAAAAATGCGTTAAAAGACAACCAGGACAGAAAGTTATGATGAATATTTTTTTCATGTACATATTAGGTAAAAGTAAAGGAGACAGAGAAGAGAGCTTGCTTAGGTCAAATCCGAAGCCGAAACATAAACGATAATACGAGACAGCAATACGCGTAGAAGATATTTTGTTTAAGCGGTGAAAGTTAATGAAATAATTGCAATTATAAGTTAAAGGGGATTACTAGGCATAAGCTAAAAAAAAAAATAAAATATACATACAAATAATATTTAATTGTTAGTTCGAAGAAAAAGTGCCTAAAAATATGTATGTTATAATATTATGTAAAGCCATTGTGTATCAACAATGTGTAAAGCTTATGCTGCAATAAATAACAAATGCTTCACACCTAAATAACTAATGTACTAAAAATTGCATAGATAATTAACGAAATGTACTAAACAATTATATTATGTATATGTTGCTCTCCAAAAGTTAAAACGAAATTGCTACAACAAATACTAAAAAAATAAAATAAACACTTATTAACGCATATTCACTACCTCACAAAAAATATGTATTAAAAATTAAAATTAAATAAAACCATTATGCTACTGAATTTTCGTGCTGCTTTTTTGCCTCTAACTAAAAATACAATTTGCTTTGAGCTTTTTAATGTAGTTGAATTAATAAATAATTATAGTAAATTAATTTTCCTTAATTGTACCGCCAACCACCTACACTGTAGTGCCATTCGAATTGTAAACAAGAAAGAAAAGTAGTTTTATAAAAATTATATAGCGCAAAAAAGTAAACCTAAATACAATTTGGAAGCGCATTAACTAAAGTTTATTAAATGTGAAATTTAACAAGAAAATAGATGTTCGAACATAAATATTTTTGGAAAAATAAGCTAACAAAAATTAAAAAAAAAAATGTATTAACCGATTGTTAAAGTATCGTATCTACCTAACTATTATTCGCTCAATTTTCGTAACTGCATACAAATTTAATATACACAATTAACTGCTCAACCAAAAGTTTTAGAATAATGCTTCAAATATTTTTCAATCCATTTTTTTCTATATACATTAAAATTGTGCAATTGTTGTTAAAGTGTGCAATTTATTTTGCAAATAGAATTTTAGAAAAAATTTCCATATTTTTGTTGTTCGCTTTTTTTTTTAATTTCAACTTTTTTTTAACTTTCTAAAATTTAAGTTTCGAATTTGCTTAAACTTTATTTCAATTATTTGCTTGCAGTTTTATTTTACTTTAAAAACTATTTAATACATGGCAATTTCAAAATTCATGTTCGAAATTGTTTTCGAAAATTTAAGACAGTTTTTAAATGGCTTTTTACTATTGCGATCTACTAATTTTTTTGTACAGTTTTTTGTTTAAGAGTTTCCAGACTCATTAACATACAAGTTTTTCGAAAATCTGTATTATTATCATGTTCGAATGTTCTAAAAAATAACATTTTTTAAAGTTTGTATGCCTTGCACAAGAATTTATTAAACAAACTAAAACTAATCAATTAGTAACATAATAAAAATACCTACAATGAAAAAAAAAAATGTTTAAACACATTCCAACTTTTTTTGCAGAAACTTTGATTTTCAATCTTCGAAAAGTCGCACATTCCAAAAGAAATTTTTCGTTTTTGAAAATTTTCGACCATTTATGCATTTTTTTTCTATATTTTTGGAAACTGTTAACATTTTATAGCACTTTTAAATTAAATATGCTTTTTGATTTTCAATCTTCGAAACGTCACACATTCCGAAAGAAATTTTTTGTTTTTGAAAATTTTCGACCATTTATGCATTTTTTTCTATAAATATTTTTGGAAACTCTTACTATTTTATAACTTTTTTAAATTAAATATGCTGCTTCTCAAAACTGGTTTATTGCGTTGTTCATACTTTCTAGTCTATAAGTTTTTCGAACTAAATTTTAAAATTTTTTTAAAAGTTATTAATTTTTTTTTAAATTTTGTGTTCTTAAACTACTTATTTATAAATTTTATATACACAGCTATTTAATTTTTAACTTATGTTTTTTTGAAATTACGAAACATTTTTATTTATTAAATATTAATTCCGAACTTTTTCGTAAATTTGAAAAATTTTTTTTTTTTCAAATTTTGAAAGATACTTAATTCCGAAAATTGTTTTCGAATATTATTTTTTGAGATTTCAAAACCTAAAACTGATTTATTTTTTATATTTACGATATTTTTTATTAACAATTCTCAAAATTTTTTACACAAGAAAAATTTATTTTTTACAAAATCCTTATTTAATTTTTGTATTAATTAAAAAAACTAACTTTTTAACGCACTAACAGTATTTCAATAAGTTGAAAACTTAATTTAAGTATTTTTTGACATTTAATACAAAATTTATTTGTAATTATTTTTAATATTAAAATTCTTTGCTAAGAATTATCGTTGATATACTAACACCTATTTTGATAAGATTCCAAGCAATAAAAGGGAGATCCACATTTTCGATTTAGAAAAATACTTTTTATACTAAATAATATTCCACTAAAATAAGTTAAAACATTTCTTTATAAAAAATTATTTAAAACGATTACTTTGCCATTTTGCATAATTTTATTTTTATATTAATGATATTTTACGATCTATAAAAAAAAACTTGCGTACAATCGAAATAAAAAAATTCCAATTAGATTTTAAGTGAACGAGAATATTAACGATTGGCTATAAAAATAAAAAAAACCTTAAAAAGTCAATAAAAAATGTTTTAATATTTTGTAAGAAGTGAGTGTTTTTGTTTGCAATTAGATTAAGTCGTCTCGACAGTCGGGATGGCACCGCCTCCCTATGCGATAAAAAACGAACCCGGGCGCTGAAACCCTCCTGGCTGGCTGTCGAAGTCGAGCGCTCTGCGGAGTTTCTAGAGTTCAATAACAGAGAGAGAGAGAGAGAGAGAGAGAGAGAGAGAGAGAGAGAGAGAGAGAGAGAGAGAGAGAGAGAGAGAGAAAGAAACAAGATGCATTTTATCGCCTTTCCACAAAGAACTTTTAAAATTTAAATCAGCTGTCCAAACCTCATTTTTATTATCCAAGCAAATGAGCGAACTTTCAAAAAAAGCTCAACTTTCCTTCAAAAATAGCTTCTAGCTCAACATGCTTCTTCGAAAACCACCTCATTAAGTAAACCAAAAACCAAAATGTTGAACATCAAAGCAACTTAGGCAATGTAATCAAACAATAAAAACTTTGACCGTAACAAAATCTTAACAGCTGTTGCTTAGTAACCCAGTAAACCATGAACTAAGTTCAGTTTGAGGTTATGGTAATACATAGGTTGGTAGAGAATTACAGAAATTAATGCAATGCGAATGAAATTTATAAGAAGTGATTGAGAATGAAAATGAGTCAAAAAAAGCCCGAATCGAAGTAATAGATCCAGTCAACTATTTTTTGCAAATTCTCGATACTAAAATATAGACGTGGGATGTGGCTTGGGACGGTACTCCTCTTACAGTTACAACTTTTATATAAAGATTGGAAATAGGAACTCCAAGCAAAGTAGGAATTTCTTGCGGTTTGTGGAGATCTTTCGGGCAGCATTAAAGTTTGGATCGAGGGTGAAGTAAGAGGCCTAGACCTGGCTTCATTCATGGCAATAGAAGTTTTCGTTTTCCAACAAACTTAGCAAAGCGATATGGCTACCTGGGTAGCTATGAAGCGAGCTAGCAAAAATAAAGATTACAGTTCAGCCAAGAAGCTAGAAATTTTCCTCTCCCACCTATACAGTGACGGATTAACCCTAAGGCAGACTAGGCAACTGTATATAGGCTCCGCATCGACCCATGGTCCTCGCAACCCACAAAAAAATTATGTAGGTATTTGTAAATGATGAATTGCTCCATACATGGAGAGCCATCTACAAAGTAGCGAGTAGTAAAACTTTATTTGGCGATATATTGTAGGTATTCAAATGTAGAATCCGGCTGTACATTTAGCAGCACTACACCACACGACACGACACGACAAACCGTTCTTTGCATGTATCCTTATGGAGCATCGCACACTTAGCAACAGTTCATTAATGCCCAAAATATTACTTCGCTGTCAAATATACCATTTTCATCCAATTGGTTTTTTTTCTTCAAAAAATGCATTTTCTAGGGGCCCAACAGGGTTTTAGTCTACGGGCCCGGCAGGTGTTAATCCGATCCTGTACCCATATGCAAATAAATCTCTGAAAATTTCACCAACATTTTCTGTTGTTGTTCTTATGAATTTTCAGAAATTCCAAAACATTTGCCGCTCTTTTTTTTGGTAATGTGTGGTGGCTATTAAGTGCTGCCTCGCAAAACAAAATTTGCATAACATAACCAAAAAGTTTTTAAGCTTCTCATGCAACAAAAACAAAAATAAATTTGCCAAACAATAACAATATGCAACCACTTGCCACAACTTAATAAACTCATTAGCAGCTGATGCGGCTAAGGGCGAGTTGATTTTTTGGGTTGACGGCGGTTAGCGGTTGCTTGGCTCACTGAGCTGTGCATAGTAAGTATTGTGGGCGGCTGCCGTGGTTGAGTTTGTTGTTTTTTTGGAATCAGTTTGTTAGGTGTTTTTTTGAGTGTATCTTAAAATAATAAGAAGTTTGTAGAAAATATATTTTTTTTAGCAAAAAATGTTTGCCACAAAGTGTTTCTAAGAAAATGTTAAAATGTTTTGAGAAAGAATGCGAGGATGTGATGTAAGTGTTCACTAACAAGCGGTTTGCAAGCTACAAAGGTTGAGGTTTTTGTGTAATAATTGAATGAATCAAAGCGAAAAAAATCAAAGTTTTTCATTGATTTGCGTTTAGTTACAGTTTTTGCAATTTTTTAATAGGTTAAGGAGATAAAAAATATTATTTGAATTTCGTTTTAGGTTGACTTCTTCTAAAACTTTTAGGTTGATTCGAATTTAGTTAAAGTAAAATAAAATAATACAGGTTACAAAAAAAAAAAAAAAAAAATAAAAAAAAAAAAAAATAAAATCCATAAAAAGAAAAAAAAAGTGAAATAAAACAAAATAAATTTAAAAAAGTAAAAATAAAACAAAATGAAATGAAATAAAATAAAATAAATAAAAATAAAAAAATAAAAAATTAAATAAAATAAATTACAGAAAAAAAAATAAAATTAAATAAAACAAAACAAAATAAAAAATAAATAAATTACAAAAAAAAAAGAAAAAAAAAAATGAAACAAATTAAAATAAAATGAACTACAAAAAAAAAACTAAAAATAAAATAAAATAAAACAAAATAAATAAAAAAATAGGTTAAAAAATAAAAAAACTCCAAAATAAAATAAATTACAAAAAAAAAAAATTAAAAAAAATTAAAAAAATAAAATAAAAAAGTTCCAAAAAAAATAAAGTGAAATAAAGCAAAACAAAATAAAAAAGTGAAAATAAAACAAAATTAAATCAAATAAAATAAAATAAATTACAAGAAAGAAGAAATAAATAAAAAATAAAATAAATTAGGGAGAAAAAAATGAAATAAAAAATAAAAAAATTACAAACAAAAGCACAAAAGAAGAGCAAAACAAAATAAAAAATTAAAAAATAACAAAAAAAGAAAAAAAAAAAATAAATTGAAATAAAGTAAAATAAAATGAATTACAAAAAAAAAACCAAAAAAATTAAAAATTAAATAAAATAAAACAAAGTAAAATGAAATAATACAAAAAAAAATAAAATAAAATTAAATAAAAAATAAAATAAATTAAAAAAAGTTAAAAATATAAAAAAAACAAAAAATTAAATTAATTATAAAAAAAATAAGAAATAAAATAAAATAAAACAAAATAAAAGAAAAAAATTAAATAACATCAAATAAAAAATATGTTAAAAATATAAAAAACAAAGAATAAAATAAATTACAAACATAAAAATAAAAAGTTGAATTAAATAAATACATAACACCATAAAAATAAAAAAAATTAAATATAATAAAATTAAATAAAATAAAATGAATTAAAAAAAGCACAAAAGAAACAAACAAGCAAAAAAGAAAAATAATACAAAAAAAAGAAAAAATTAAACAAAATAAAATAAATTACAAAAAAAAAAAATAAAATAAAAAAAAATAAACAAAAAAATATAAAAAATAAACAAACAAAATAAAATAAAATAATATCAAATAAAAAAAAAAACAATAAGAATAAAATAAAAAAAAAATAAAAAAAAAATTACAAAAATATAAAAAAAAAAATAAAAAAAAAAAAAAAAAAAATTAAAAAAAAATAAAATAAAAAAAAATAAAGTAAAATAATAGGAAATAAATGCCCCTATTGTGAATCACAACTAGGAAAAGTTGTGTTGTAAATCTAACAACACAACACAACTTATTCGTTTTTATGGTTAAATTTCCACAACCATTATTGACAGTAAAAATTAAATACAAAATTTCAGAAAATGAAAATAAAAATATCAAAATATTTTTTTATAAAATTACGGATAGTACGAGAGCCCCCATAGGCATAGTGTTGTTGATTAATAACATGCTAAGAATCTGAGCGACTTCTTTTCTCCGAGACGCCCAACGGTTTTATCTTCGAAAGTTTTAGAATGTGCGACCCTTGGGAGGTAGGGGGCGTGAAACACGTCAATTTGGTGCATGTATATTTTTTATTAATAAACTTTTTTTATTTCACGAACTGCCACAAAACAAATTTTACAACTACAGCACAACTCTCGATTAAGTTTTGAATCGCAGTAGGGGGCAAAAAAATAAAATAAATTACAACAAAAAAAAAAAACAAAAAATAAAAAAGTAGAACTACATAAAAATAAAAAAATTAAAAAACAAAAAAAAAATTAAAAAACAAATGAAAAAAAAGAATAAAATAAAATGGGGAAAAAATAAAATAAATTAAAAAAGAAACAAAAAAATGAAGAAAAAAATAAAATAAAATGAAGTAAAAAAACAAAATAAAAAACTGAAAATCATATGAAAAGAAAAAAAAAAATAAAACAAAAATATATTGCAGCCAATTTTATAAACCTAGGCTTAGCCCAGTATATTTTTTTTTAAAATCCAAATACATACAGTTCTTTAAGCACAGCAACACCAACCTCTGACCAGGACTGCCACTTTGGAATTTTTTTTCTACCAATATTTTTTTCGTGAGTTCTCATCAAATCATGTTAAAAAAGACTAAAGGAGATGTTGGGGCCAGGGCTCATTCGGCCTTAAAAAGTTGCAGCTTGGCTTCAAATTAGGTCCATACTCATTTCAACAGATGTCATGATCAAAGTGATGAAAACCTCTTCTATCCAGATGACAAGAATGAAAAATTTTGAAAAATTTGACCTTATAGACAGTGACGTTTCTTGAATGAAGGTAAAAACCTACAAAAATTCAAATCATCCTACTAACAGAAAATAAACCTAAATTTGGAAAGAGTTCCATCCCTGCGCCTGACTTCACCACCTTACACTGAACACTCTTCGCCGCGTATCATTTACTCTATCACACTTTCTCCACACCCCCAGCTTAGAAAATCCTATAGGTACATACTAATCTTAATGCAATCAAGAAACGGTAAATATTGTAATGAATATCACCGCTGGACATATGTTCGATGTGATTTTTGAGCCGTCGCGTGCACGCAAAAACTTTTCGGAAAAATTAGGTGTGCAAATATGTACTTGAGGCAAAAGATTAAGTTGTGAGCTCATCAGTGAAACTTTGCGAACTAGATGGCTGAGCTAGAATGATTACAATATGCATATCACGTAGTAACTAAATGTAATCCACTTTGTGGGACTAAATTGCGGTGATTTGTGTGAAGGAAGAAGGAGGGAGAGAGAGAAGAAGAGTGGCCGATGGGCCCGTGAGCACTGAGGGTTGATTTTGTGATAAGCAACAATTGGTACTATTTTTTTTTTTAAAGATAAAAAGTCGATGAGCTTTTGTGCGGAGTGGGTACGGTAGTTTTCTCAATAATAAAATAAACAACACGAAGCAAAACAATATGGGTATCTCAATCAAGGCAAATCTTGCGAAAAAACATTCGTTACAAATTAAACAGAGTTTAGGCGGCGGAAAAAAGCAAACACTCATACAATTAGCTGAAGAGACATCCATGTTGTGGTATGTCTGTCGCTCCCTCATTCAATCACCCATCCACCCACTACATGAAATCTCTGCATTTCAAATGTGTGACGAATCGCTTAAAGCGCACAGTTCTGACTGTTGCTCTCATACCATCTTAGGTAAGATGCGCTGTCGGAAGCTGTGAGTTTATGGACGAGCTGGACTTTTGAATTAGTTTCGTTTGTTTAATATGCATTGCATGCGGTACACGTAGATTGTTGTTCTTTGTCTTTTCGGTTTGTTATTTCACCCACAATTGTCAGGAAAGAGCCAATATTCATTGGAGATTGTATGTAAAACAAAAGTCTAAAAGCTAACAAATAAATATTAGCTGATAGTTGGTTTAATAGTTGTTTTGCGGATGCCTGTGGGCTAGCTAGCTTCGGTAGCACGATAAGCGTTTCGAGTTTAAGGCGTCAATAGAAGCAGTATCATCAATTTGAACAGATGGGCCGCTCTGAGCCATCCGACTTAGGATCGGGAAACGTCCAGAGTAACACGGATAAGAGGTTTCTAGAAAGAAAACTTGGATACTATGGGCAGTTACGAGGAACTGTTGTACGAGGTTATCCATATCATTCAAAAATTTTGGCCCAAGTTCCATGAGAAATACATTCTGATAAGGTATAGAGGAATATATAGTATTGCGTTCTTCGAGCTACCTCTTTGGTATCTTCTCCTAGTCGCTGTTAATAAGTAAAAAAAAAAGACTTCTGAAAACATCTCAAGGGGCTCTGGACAGATAAACAACGATTAGCTATAGAATACAGCTTCAGGGGATCGACTTACAAGAAGCGAATACGAAAAAAAAAGTGGACAGAGTAGAGCTGATGGAGAACTCAAACTTGATGACGTGCCTTATTTTTTAGGACGAAGAACAGCCCACACATGGAGGAACATATGAACATGAAGTTCATCCACAAATGGTTTGTTGGTGGATAGGCTTAAGAGCAGCGTGGCAGTCTTAAGGGCTTTTTAAAGGTTGTTCTACGAATGTTTTGTCCCACATAGGCACTATCGAAGAGTGACTTCGGAACTTCAGCATACAAAAAAGCTCTGTATACAAGAAATGAAGAGCTGAAAAGTGAACGAGAGAATTTCAGTACTGTTTCCATTGTGAGTAGCGAAAGGCTGATGGATGACTAAACCAAATGAGTCGAATTTGGCTGGCACCCTAAACTGGAAAGCGTTATTACATACGACATGGAACGAATAATAACTCACACATATCCAAACTCCACAGAGGGATTCATCTGAATCAATTTAAAATTTGTAAATACATCTCCTGCTAAAAGCGGGCCAACTTTCTCACAAAAAAATCAGTTTTAAAGCTCTAAAAGCTTTTTGAATAAAATGGCGCTGTTCCTTAAACCCTTTCTATTTTTGGGAATGCATCCTTTAGCAGATCTGTGCCATCATAGTTACAAAAAAATTAAATACAACTCTCAAAACGAGCTTTAAAGCTTTAAAAGCGTTTCAAAGCCACTCGGCTATTATCAGCTTCCTTAAACGATTTTTGTATTTGTTATGCACCCAAAGCTCAACATAGATACATAAATTGAGCTTTAAAGCTCTCAAAGCTCCTCCAAGAAGCGCGCGATATCACGAAATAGTTTCGACTTTACCTTTAACCGCATCTGTTCTTGAAAGTGTGTTCTTTATCTATACTTTGTTCTTGCTGTTGGCTTTAAAGTTCTCAAAGCTCTTCAAAGAACTTCAAAGAAGTGAATAATTTTGCGGGTTTCCCTAAACTCCTCATGTTGTTCGAAATGCATCCTCTATCAATACTACGTCACCGTTCTTCCAAAAAAGTTCAATAGGAAAACGCAAATTGAGCTTAAAAGCTTTTCAACGATCACTCAGCTCTATTCCGTTCATACAACTCAATCTACGACAAACTACATTAAAGAATATGAAGACATTACAATTAATGTTTAATCTATTTTACTTTCATCAGAAAGAAAAAAAAAAACAAGAACAGCAACAACAACAAAAAAAAAAAGAAACGACAACATTTCAATACGCATATCTGGAGCTAGAAAAACATCACTTCCACATTTTTTCTAGTAAACTTTTTCCAAACCTACATACTACATACATTCTTTGATCTTTATTTTGGTATGTAATGTGGAGGCAGGCAACAAACATCATCTCAAACTACATACAAGAAACCACCAAAGACGATGAGAGAAGGAGTCCAAGATCGTCGTATACCCAGTGGAATTATTGCCAATCTTGTAGCGCGTCTTGTTGTTGTTGGTGGCTGGTGGCTGATGGCTGGTGTTGTTATTATGACTCTTTTTCAAAGTTTGTTGTTGTAATTGTTAGTTTAGTTTCGTTGATTGTTTGGTTGGCTCTGTACGTTGGTTTGGCTGAACGACTTGCTGTTTGTTGTTGTTGAGATCTTGTTAACCAACTTAGCTTGTATTTGTTTGGCCTGTTGCTAAATAGCTGGGCGGGAACTCGATGATGAGTTGATGGGGCAATTATCTGCGGGAGGTCTGAATATTGGACGCCTGTGGCTGCAGCAGCACGTTGTCTGTCCGTACGTTCATAATGTAGCAACAAGCGTCTGTGTTTCTTATGAATACTTTTAAGACCACAAGCTTGCAAGCTCTACCGCGTTGAAATGCCACCACCGTTGTTGTTAAGAATTAAAAAAAAAGAAGTACTTCGTAATAAAAAAAAACAAAAATGGTAAGTACAAGCTCCGCGCCAAAAGGGTTTTATTTATTTTACGAGCATAGCTCCACGATCATTTGGTGGCTAGCGATTTTGCGCACCGAGCCAACCAATCCACTAGAGTTTTTTAGTGCCGCTCATGGTGCCGTTGATGGCGTTGACGATGGTGCTGCTGTTGTGTGGCGGCGACGATCATATTGACGGCGCTGATGTGCTTGTTAGAGTTGGCGCCGTTGCTGCGATCGCTTGGCAGCTGCTTTTGTGCCCGAGTGGGGGGTTTTTTAAGGGTGCTGGTGCCAATGTTGGCGGCATGAACGGCGTCGCTGGTGGCGCGTAAGCTTCTCACCCAAAACCTTTCAAATGATTATGCGGCGGGCAGCTGCGTTATGCAGCAGTCATCAAGCTCAAGGTGCAAAAAAGTACGTTATGGAGGGACGGACGTAGGATGCGTAGACACCAATGCCAATGGCGCCCAGTGTGTGGCGTGTGGTGTGTGATGTTGGTGCTGGTACGCGTGTTTGTGTCTAAAGCTATTTATGCCAGTATGCGTGTGGTAGGGCCAATCAGCTCAAGGGCATACAAGTTGGTGGCAAAAGAAAAAATTAAATCAGCGAATATTTTACATTGGTCAGCTTTGTGGCGCCGTTGGTGGTGTGAGTAGGAGAGGTGGTGCGCGGGTGGCGAAGGTGATAGCAGTGTTTGTGGTTTTATTGTTCGGTTTTCATTTTGCTCGTTTCCAATCTGGCATTATTTACATACATATGTTTTCCAAAATCTCGTTGCGTCTTGCCAACATCTGTCTCAATTACACGAGTCTCGTGGTCACGTAAGCGCATTGGCCACCAGTACGGCAACATTTTTAGTTTGCACGTTCCGAATTTTTAAGCATCGTTTTCGTTTCTAAAATTTTGCCGGCTTGGTGTTGAATGAAAAGAAGTCCTAGATGAACTCGAGTCTGTAACACTAGGTCTCAAGAGGAAGTGAGCTCGGTAAAGTCTAGAGGGTGGAGACCTAGTCTTGGTAGGAAAATCTACCACAAATTTTCAGTCTAAATGGTATATAGTTTAGGAGTCTAAGGCCTAGTTGCGCGCGGCCATGTTATCTTCTTAACTTCGAGTTAACTCTTACATTTTTGAAAAATTTTTAAACTAACTAGACCTCAAGGGTCTGAAAGACTTCGATGACCATTTTGACATAAATGAATGTTTTTGATTTGATGAGTTAACCACTCTAGAGCTGTGAATGCCCAATCAGCGACATACTATCCTCAAACAGGGATTCGAGCCTCGAATGATTTATTGTACAAAGAAACTGGTTTCCATGGCTATTAGATATCTCTCACCTAAATAACCTCAGCGGTGCCTCTATTGCATGAGTCAAGCATTCATTGTCTACAAAAATATTTTTTTTGTTTCCGAATAATAATGCCGTAAAGATCTTTTCAGTGAGATAAAGTGTATTCCAAATGATGTGACTGCAGTGCATGTTTCATACATAGTTCCTTTGTAGTTCTGGCTGAGGAGGGATTAACTAATGGTTCTTTGGCTTCGAATCTCAAACAGCAACTCAAATTCACTTCGAGTCTCGAACTCGCAGCATGGGATTCAAAGCGTTTACCAAGTTGTACACTTCAATATATACATTTGCACATTTTTCCTTCGAGGGTCTGACGACCTTGTGGAAGGAAGGAGGTCTAACGTAGCCCCATCAAATTCTTGAAAGTTAGTACCTAGTATTTCTAGCTCTCAAAATTAGCTTATAACTTTTGCTTTTCTATGAATTGGTGCCGGATAAACTTTAACTAATTGTATTCCAAAATTACCAGGAAAGTATCACCTTCTTTAAATAAAATTTCACCTGAGTGAACTTCTTGGGATATTTTGCGTTTGAATACAAAGGCTGGCAAGTGAAGTGTTGAAGTCTTCGAGTCTCGGAAGCGCAAAGTGTTAAATTTGTTTATCTTAACATTAGTTTCAGTAGCTTACGAGCGTGGAGTTTTGGATGAATGAAGTGTTAATGGTTTAGAGTCTCGAAAGCGCGACATCAGACATTTAATTACATGCTTAAACAGAAGTCCAAATGGGCGTAAAATTGCGGTTTCAGCGTACGAGTTAAACGTCATGATTTAGAAAATTCATTTTTAAATATATCGAGTCTCGAAATAGAAACAGCAAATTTAAAGAAATACTTTTTCACTCCGATTACTCTGAATCTTATTTATACGAAACATCAAGGGTTTTATGGAAATTCGAGTGCGACACGCTTCATTAAATTTTTGTAGAAAATATTTTTTTTAAAGCACCAGAAAACTGCAGGTTAAATTAAATGAACACCTTTTCTGTGTTTTTTTTTGTCTCGTTTGTAATATTTATTTTCGGTGGTGTTTTTTATATTTTTTTTTGCTGATATTTCTTCTAACCATTTCGGCTAATTCATTCTCTACTTTTTTGCTACCCACTGTATTTTTTTTTTTTTAATTTCTGCACAAAAAACGCGTCTTAAATAAGTAATCCCATAAGTCACTTTCTCCCTTACTACCTCGCCTCCTCCTCTAAAAGGTTCACAAGCAAAAAGCAATAAAATTTGTTTACTAAAACTCGTTTGCATACGAAACATCCCTTGAACTCGCAGTGGTCCACCTCCACGTATCAGCAACGCTTGCTTGTCCTTCATCCAAGCAGCAAGCGGTATGCCACAAATTAACGCAAAGCGCATTTAAATTTGTCAACGTTTTAAAAGCAACAACAAGAAAAGCTAATGAAACAAAGCCATGGAAGGGGGAAACCAGTAGTTGGGCGGGGGAGGGTTAAGCAAATAAATAAGAGATTTGTTTCTAAATTCAATTTTATTGAGTACAAAAGCAAATAAACAAGCATGCGAACACAAAAAAAGTTATATAATAAATACTACAACAACAACAACAACAACAACAACAACAACAACAACAACAACAAAATCTATTACAAGTTGTCTTTTGGGATCTGCGCTTTGTGGGCCCGCTGTCGCTCATTTGCTGTTTGAGTTTTATGAGACGCGTGTGCCTTGATTTGTCTTTGCCACAAAATGTGGCAAATGCGGCATTAGCGTACGTAAATAAGTTGGCGCAGCAGGAGGGGTAGAAGGAATCAGAAATAGCAGTGGGAAGAAAGGGGCGCGGATGACGCGGATGGGTGTTAGCTTTGCATATTCAAATGACATCAAATGCGGCAACCCTCTCGCATGCATAAATCACGCGGTACTACGTTCAAATTTGTATGGGTAATAAAGCAGACAACAACAACAACAACAGAGCAACAAAAATCACATTAGCGCATTGCTACAACCACTTCCTAGCGCAAAGACTACAAACTTTTGCATGCGCCAACTCATCGCCGGCTTGCAGTGGAATGGTTGGTTGGTTGTGGGTGTTGACAACCAGCACATGCAACAATAACAACAACAACGGTGAAAGCATAGCAGCAGTAATGCTGTTAGTCACATTTAAATATTCACGCGTAGCGCATCAAATCGTAAATTACGCCACTTGCCACAAAGTCAGTACGCAGCTAGTGGTTTGACGGCTATAAAATCGTTTGGGTTGGGCGGCAGTCGAATTTATTCGTTGCAGTTTTTTTTAGTGCTTGCAATGGGTAAATTTAAAGGACGTAAATTTAAAGGAATGATTGGGGAACTTAGACTTAATCAGGCATATTTGCCGATTGTAGTTGAGAATGAAAGAAGAGTTGTTTTAAATGCTAGATAGCCTTTGCTGATAACGGCCAGGGTTACGAGTCTCGAACGATGCAAATGCGAACTAAAAGTGGTTTTATGGTTGTTACATAACATTTGCGGAAAAGTATTGCCGAGTGCGAGTTTGAGTCTCCAATACGCGATAACTGGAACTTTAACAAACTTATTTCATTTCCAGACACCTATACCTACTTTCAATAGATCTAAGACATCGTTAAGGGAATGTTTACACCCACAGTTAAAGGAAATAAAAATGAGTCTCGAATACATGTAGTTGGTATTTCGAGTCTCGAACGGCAAATATTCTAAATATATGGGTTTTATGGTCGTTATATCTATAGATAGCATTTGTGGAAAAGTATTGCCGAGTGCGCGTTTCGAGTATCGGACACTTATACCTACTTTAAATAGACTTAGATATCTTTAAGGGAAGGTGTAACAATTAAACTTCAATAAAATAATTTCGATTCTCGAATGCGTACCTGAGACATTTTGGTAACCTCTTGCAAAGACAAAAAAAAATGTTACATGGCCTTGGTCCCATTCGATTTTCAATAGTATGCGGAAATACATATGTATATCCACTTCCAGGAACTTCATGGAGCCCTCATTTTTGTTGGTTTCTACTGTCGTCCCATAACTTTATTATGACAGAAGCATATTTTGTTTTTCTATGAATATGCAGGATAAAAAGATTATTGTACGTAGGTTGGAATAAAGTAATAAGACCGTTTTGTCTTGAGGTGTGGCTTTGCGCTCATTAATGGGTTTTCAGACATCTAACGGATTCATCTGGGCCTTTTCCAACCATTTCCCTCGATTATCGACATTACAACAAGCAAAGCAGAATTCTAAGGCGAAAATGTTTGTTTCGAGGCATCTGCCAGCAGCTCTAGCTGTGGCAAGAAATGAAAAACAAACACTGAAGCCTTAGAGAGTGAAATGAATATAGACTTTCCATTAGGTCTGCTGTCGTAGACGATTTTTTTGACTCCACTTAATTGTTGTGACACTCCAACTCTCTCCATCTACCAGAGACACATTTCAGTCGAATATTTTATCTGCCACTTCGCTGTTGTTGACTATCTGTGAGGAATCGTGATGGAAAATCTGTTAGGATCAACATAAGATGTGCTTAACCTTGCTTACTTGAAAAAATATGCTCTGCCCCTAAAGAGTTTCTTAGCGGTGAAAGTCGGTTAGTGCAGAGGAAGAGATAGACCGCCACTTCGAGACTAAGTGAAGACCGATTTGAGATCTCAAGTTCTTTTCAACACCCAATTATCCAAACTTCTTTCATGGAAAGTTTATTTCAGAGATGCTGTGTTTGGCTACCGAAATATCCTAAGCTCGGTCTTGCTCAAGCTCAGTATGAACAAACTACATTGAATTAACTTTCCCCTGGCCTTAGTCTATCGGCTCGGAGGATGTAATCCTTTTATTTTACATCTTTTTACGAGCTCTTACCAAGCTACAACTTTTTATTCCCACCAACATCCCTACTCAGAATCATCTCACAAAATTTTCCCAACATGATTTGCAATCTTGTATCGCTTCTCTGTTGTAACACCCCACATTAAATGCCACTTCATTGCTGCTTAAACTCTCGCTCTACCCCCCATGGCCGCTCTCATCAGCTCTCTATCTTCCGTTTTCAATCGCTTACTTTTTATTGTTGTTGCTACTCTTTTATTTATTGCCACTTCACACAAAGCCATTCTAGATTTTATGCGCTCATAAATGTTTAGCCGTCGCCACAATGATGCTTTTGTCGGCAAAAATCGTGCTCTTTGATGCCATGCAGCACGGGCGTAGGGAGGGTGGTGCATGCAAGTTGATGATGCGCCAATGCTGGGAAGCTGATGGGCTGAGGGCTCATTGGTTGGCGCTCATAAAGCTTGATTTTAATCCTGAATATTGCCACCAACGAAGCAATCGAATGTTTATTGGAACTTCAATCGTTTTATGGTTGATGTTGTTGTAGTTGTTGTTGGTGATGATATGTTTTTGTTGCTACCAATTGAGCTACCGTTGGCAATATTGTTGCTGATTTTCTGTATGAAGTGTTTGTTGTTGTTGGCCACACACACATTTGCATGCAGTTCATTAAAAATTCATGTAAATTTTGTGGCAGATGATAATTTTCGTTATCGTTGAGGAGGCACAAATTAACTAAAGAAGTAACGGTACTTTTATGTTACAACCCACTGTGCGGTTAGCTTGTGGGGGCGTGGTTGAGTGATATATACCTACAATGCGGTAATGGGTTGCGTTATGCTAATTTTTTTTTATAGTTCGGTGGGAGGGGGTAAGTAAAAAGAAATCAGTGTGCGAAATTTACAGTTGAAATTAATAAATTGGGGATGGGGAGAAACTCGTCATCATGTTCAAGCTGTTGTTTGCAAGTTTCGCTATACATCCATCAACCATCTTGTTGGATATCACTTAAAAAAATTATAACTTGCACATCATCTATAAACTAAAAAATGTGTAAACTGGTTGAGAATTACAGATTTTTTACAGTGAAAGAAAAAATGCAATTTACAAAGCACACTCTTTTTGAAATGCCGTGTACTTTTCGAGAGAATGGTATTGACATAAAGCAATAAATCAGTTACAAAAAAATAATCAGGGCAATTCTAAATCGTCGCTCCCGACGAAGACTGGCACGGTTCAGTTAGCGTGGAAGATTAGCATGGTTCGTTATTTGCGTGGAAAACTAACATACTTCGTTCTCTGTGTGGAAGACTAACACGGTCCAGTTCTATGCGAACTATGAGTTTTCCACGCAGAGAACGAAGTGTGTTAGTCTTCCACGCAGAGAACTGAAGAGTGTTAGTCTTCAACGCAGAGAACGAAGTATGTTACTTTGCCACGCAAAGTGCTAGTCTTCCACGCAAACAACGAGCCGTGCTAGTCTTCGTTTGGGGGCGACGAAATATTCTCGCGGAATTTCCATTCTCGAATTTTTTTATTCCATCGAAAAAATTCCTTCAATACCTTTCTCTAAAGACCGAGATCCCAGAGCCGCTAGACATCACTTAGTTGATAATGGATGAAACCAATACTGCTGGATAGTTCTAACCGAATCTAGAACGAGTGTGAAAATTTCAAAGCTGTACCCATGACCAGGGCCTAGGAATCAGGGGTCAGAGTCGCCAAAAAATTACCCTAACTTCACTTATTTTATAATGAATGATTTTCATCGCGTTAGTATCTAGTATCTAGTTAAACTCATGCTAGTGACGGGACTCCAATTAGACACCCCCAACTCGCGGATTTTCCTATGGAAATTAAACCTGTTTTAGCAATTTAATAGATATGGCCAACTTTGGTTGCATTTAAACACCCAATTTTCCCAATTTTTTATAGGACACTACCCTTAAGTAGTATCAGGGATTTTCCGACTTTGTCCCATAACGAAAAATTCAGCCAGAGACCTCAAGGCTCGGGAATTTTCTTTCATTATTAGTGGGGGTTTTCCTTGTTTAAGCGGGTTTGTCTAACTTTGGCTCTTTTTAAATGGCTGATCTTCACACATGTATCGTAAACCACTACCCCTAAGTAGTAGCAGGCATTTTTAGACTTCGTCCAATGGCAAAAACTTTAGCCAGACACCTCAAAGCTCGGGAATTTTCTTTTATTATTACTGCGATTTCATTGGTTTAAGCGGGTTTGTCCAAATTTGGCTATTTTTAAATAGGAGATCTTTACACAAGTATCGTAGAACACTACCCTTCAGTAGTATCAGGCATTTTAGGACTTCGTCCCATGACTTAAACCTCAGCCAGACATTTCAAAGCTCGGCAATTTTATTTCATTATTACTAGGATTTTACTTGTTTAAGCGGGTTTGTCCAACTTTTTTAATGGCAGATCTTTACTCATGTATCGTAGAACACTACCCTTAAGTGGTATCACGCATCTTCATACTTCGCCCCAGGAACTTCAATCGATACAGTTTTGCAATTTTAATAAGTGATGCCTGGCGGCTGCGGGATCTCGCTTTACTAGAGATGAGTTTCCTTCAGTTTCCAGTCATCGCCTAGGGGGTTTTCGGTAGGAATCTATTATTTCCTAGAACTCACCATAATCGTAGGTATTTAGCCTTAATAGTGTCTAGTTCCCAACTGCTTGATGCGTAGTAAGCAGGTGACTTTCAAGTCCACGAACATACCAGTATGTAAGCTTTAGCTTATTAATATCTCTCTAAGTCATGACGAATTTGCGCCAACCCAGACACCAAATCGTTAGCGCCAACCAACACGACGCGTGCGTTTCAAATCCATTTAGTTACGGTTGGTGGTAAAATTAAATATTTACATTCATCCACCCACAAAATGAGCAAACAACACCAGCATCAAGCTCGAACACATTCTTCCTCACTCACTCGTAAAGTCAACTGACTGCAGCTGCAAGGAACACTTGCTAGTACTTACTTGGCTAATATAAACTCATACCCTTACAGGTTGCCGCTTTCCTCTGGCTTCTTACCACTTCGCACCAAGTGCCCACCCATCTGCTTTTACTTTGTGACAATAGCCTTCTCGTTACGCTTTAAACCGTAACAAAATGATGGAGATCAAAATATTTGTTACAATTTTTATTAGATTTTGTGATTTGATTTTGATTTCATTTGATTTGTTTTTACAAGTTGGGTTACGCTGAATTTTAGCACAGGATCTTAAATCAGTATGTGTCTGTGTTATTGCTTTGTGTGCTTGAGACCGTGCGGCAGCGGGCGATTATCTTTAGACACGGTTTATGGTTGTCATGAATTTTCGGTTAGCATCCTTAAAGTGCGTCCTGCTCTCGTCGTTTGCCACCCTCGAGGGAGATCTCTCCTTATCGCTACTATTTGGTTTTCTTTGTGAAATTTATTATTGTTCCAGTTATATTATCATTATTTTTCATTTGGTCTTAGTGCTATTTGGTGCCAGTTTTGTAATAATTTGGCTTACTTGTCCATCTCGTTTGTGTCTAAACTGACCCCACACGTGTGTTGTGAGTTTATCGAATGACTATGGGCCACTGATGGGCATGGACATACACCCAAAGAATTATAACGAACTGATAGACTTGAATGCGGACTAAGGTAAGGTTTTGAAGGAAGGAGTGGTTGAGAAAAGATAGTCTTTCCGATTATATTCTAAAGAGGAAAGCCCGTTGAAACTTGAAAGGCCATCGCCAGTAAGCTTAACGCCAGGAATAGAAGAACCTGATAACGGTATAAAGGTGGAGGATGGCTCTGATGAGTACGACGTATCTCGAGTTCGTATTGGCGCTCGCCGATAGGAAGACCCATTTTAGAACCCGAGGTGCTTCCAGTTGACATCGATCAAAGTAAGAAGAAGGGACATCACTACCCTTTTCGGAACCATTGCCCTCGGAGCTATCTTCTGTGATTTACGAAAAAACAGTTCCGGCATTTTCAAGCTTATCTCAGCCAAATCATGATTCGTTCTTCAATTTCGGGAGTCCGTTAAACTTTAAAGTTGGTTGGGCGGTATTTCGCAAATACAGATCCCTCATTAGAAAAGACAAGTTACCCCTTGGCTGAGATTTGAGAAGGCGCACATACATATCCAACAGACGAGAGTAGAAACTACACGATCAAGTAGAGTTGCTCACTGTACACACGCTGCGTTTGACGGGAAGATGGAAGATGGCTTTTGAATAGATACCTAGGGTCTCAAACATTTGAAGTTAAAGTAGATTTGGCGGACCGTTTATAAGGCATCAATATAAAGAGGGGCTAAACCTCTTGGCGCCAATCGGGTAGTGAGTTTGCTGGTCGTCTGAAGTTACCTGACCATGATCTGCTATTTGATCGACCCTGGCCGTGGTCGGTATTCTACAGTTAGTCACTCTACCGATAGTGGAAGACTAGAAGCCACGATGTCCGAAGGTAGTCAAAAATTTTTAGCATCAGAATAGTCCTTGACGTCTTTCGTGTAGAATTTTGCGGTACATTCCTATCAAATAGGTAGCTCTTGTAGCTCTGATGTATCATGACAAGGAGGCCAAGTTTGGGGAAAGCGGGATGTGAAGTTTCAAGAAATTAAAGTATCAAACCGCCTGAAGCGTTTGTCGTGAACTAGTAAGCGCCATGGTGGATCTCAGATTACTGGGATAATTTTAAGTCGGATCCTGTCTATGATCACAAGTTTTTGAACAGCTGAGGGGAACCAGTGAATGTAGTCGGAAAAACGGTTTTGTAAGGATGCTTGGGCGTCCGTAAAATGTTAGAAACGCAGAAAGACAAGGAACCTTAGTTGCCCACACCTAGTGAATGACACCTATTTCGTGAAAGAATTTTTCAGGAAAACCGCCGAACTGTGTATTAGCATCAGCAAATTCAAATCAGGAAATATGCACTTCGTTAAAAATGCAGTACCAGCTTAGTATAATGGGACCGGTCCCGTGTACTTTTCTCGAATATCTTGAAAAGACTGGCACCCCCAAAGAGCTCCATTAAGGTAGAGAAAAAGTGAGTAAACCCAAAATTTTGCCTACCGAACTTAAGGTGGACGGGGACCACAACAACCAGCTGAGTTGAGTTTTTTTTTATTCGAAGATAAGATTTCGTGCCCTTATAAAGCCGATGTATCTAGAGACGAAGGTGTTAACCAAATCTGCATACCCCTATTGTGACACAGATCCGATCCCCGAAGCCGATATCTCCTAGTGAGTTAGAGCTCTAGCCAAGGAGAAGACACAATTTTTTTCTCACTTATTCGTCATTGCTTTGGTAACAAGGCTTAATACGCCTTCTTTTGCTCCGAGTGCCTTTTACAGGTTGCATGCCACAAATTGTTGCATTACCATACGACACTAATAAGGCAAGCGTTGGGTGCTACAAACTTGCAATCAAAAGGCACATAGTTTTTTACAAAAAAGGAGGGAAAAAACAAACCAGAAAACGGCAACCATTTGTAGGGACACAGCAGAATGCCAATTGGTCAGAGTCAGAGCTAATACCGCCGCCAACGCGCCACCAACACCGACACCACCACCACCTCGCAAGACATTAATGGCGTTGGATAAACGCCAAGCCCGAGACGAAGCCATTGGCGTTACGTTTTTGAAAGAGGCGAAGCAAGGGCAAGGCAGTGCAGCCAGGGTAGCTGACCGGCCGACTGCGCCTGTGAGCTGGCTTGCAATGCAACATAAGGCGTCACGTAAATCTCGAAAAAATGCAACTAATAATAAACAATAAATATATACAAGAGTACGTGAGTGGCCGTAGGTATGCGTGCTCGGCTGCATGTGTTGCATGCAATACGACAATGAAGCCAACGTTGGCGACTTGCAGGGACGTGCGAACCAGCCCAAAAACACGACCTGGCTTAGTTGGCACCATGAAGCCTTACAAAAAGCTACACAAAACTTGTAAGCTCATGGTGTCGCCTATACATGCAACGCTATGCGGACAGTAACACCAACAACAACAACAACAAAAAAATGGGACGCACAACAATAACAATCCGGCAACATGGTATCTGATATGCGAAAATTGGTCAGACGCAGTTACGATTGGTGGTGCAACGCCCATTCATGCTCCACGTCTCAAAATCGTTCCATTCAACTGGCAATTGGCTAAGACGAAGGTTGTGGCAAGCAAAAACAAAAACAAGGCCAAAAGGTGGACATGATTGGGCAGCCATTTTCTGGTTATTTCATAATTTTGTGCTTTCATTTTGTTGTTTTTGGTGATTACAGAGTTATCTTTAAGCAAAGTAATTTTTCTGCAAGCTAGCCGCATTCCTTTTTAATAAAGTTTACAGAACGCCAGATAAGTGAAATTGACATTGTCATTCCTTGGGGCATAGTCCAGAGAGTTTCTGTCAGCCGATAACTGAAGTAATCAGATTTTAAGGAATCTGGAGACCTCTTACAACTACGAAATCCTAGTTAGACCATGTTGATAGAACTCACAGCACTTTTTACTGGTCCTGCAAGTTCTACAATAATGACGACCATCGTACCATCTGGAAAACTCATTTTTGTCAGGGCGATTAAACAAAAGGGTCCTTTACAACTTTAAACCATTTGAAAGTTCATTTTAACCATGTTGATCGCACTGATAGGTGCTTTTCGCTTGTCCTGCAGGTTCCACCCTTCGAAGGCGATCTTAGCACCTGTATCTCATACAAGTATCTATTTTCTGAGAATCTATAGGCCCCTCTGTTTTTGTCTTCTAAATGAGCGTGATCCTAAGATCACCGCCTTAGAATAAACACATGTTAAGGTATGACTTTTTATAACACTTGGCCAACGTCTAAATTCAAAGATAATAAATTCTTCATATATAAGCTAAAGGGATCACAGACTGTTCTCACACTGGCCTAGCCATGCCTTTGCGGCAGCCACTTCAGTTTAACCTATTAAGGATAGTGTAAATTTTCAGACAAGCTTGTCCTCTTAGAGAGAGGTGGCGATAATATCCCAGCGTGAAGCTCGGTTAATACAGAAGTTTTCCTATCGACACCTCGGCATCAGAGGAAGGGGGAGGTCAAGACTGAGATGAAACACCTAGGTGGAGGTTGACTTGAACTCCCTTCGCACAAATCATTTCCTCTTTTTAGTCAGTTAAAACCTGAGATGGGAAGTATGGTACCTGAAAGGTTTACGCAGAGCTAAAAATACCCTTGGGGTCAAAATGAAACTTGCTCTTGCCAAGCAGAGTAATCATCTTCATCATTTATTGGCGCTCAACCACCCAGGCGATTTTGGCAGTTTCGTATCAAAGCACACCAGTCGTTCCCTTTTAGCGACAAGTGACCCCAATTGGAAACGCCAAGTGATTTTAAGTCATCCTCCACCTATTGTTTTAATCTCAGTCGAGGCCCCGCCCGTCCTCTGTTGCCGAATTCAGGTGACGATAGCAAAACCTTCTGCGCTGGAGCTTCTTTGTCCATTCTCCTGACATACTCGTACAGCTAATCGTTAAATTTCCTTCGATACTCGCCGTTGGAATCACTGGAATGACCATAAATCTTCCGGAGAACTTTTTCCTCAAATACTTCAAAGGCCATCTCATCTTATCACACTGTTCATTTTGAATTCATTCATGCAGGGGTCTAGTAACAAACACCCCTAAAATTCGAGTTTTAAGAATCAAAAATGTCCTCGAAAAAAAAAGATTTTCGGTGACAGCACCCAGCTAGAAAGTCTTGCGATGTAGCGGACTATCTTCATACAAAATTTAATAAAAAAAACTGTTGGGTAATATTCGCATGCTTCAAAGAGAGAAATAGTACGCCACAGGGACCACAATAATGAATAAGAACAAACACCAAAATGGCACACTCTGTATTCTCGCACTTTAGGGAATTTGATATGTTTACAAATAAGCGTCTTCGCGCTTCAAGCTGTCTCTTGTCGTTATTTGTTCCAAACAAAAAAAAAAAGTTAAAATATTCAGGAAAACTGTCACACAATAACAAGCAAAATCTTAAATTAACTTATTCAGTGGTTACTCCCTTTTTCAGTGAACTTCATGAATTTTTATAAATAAGTTTTTGTTAAGTAGTTAGCTACCTCACTTAATTAAACGTCTTCCATTTATTGCACTACATACATATTTATTTATGCATGATTTCTTCATTTGGTGTGGTTTTTGTGTGGCCACTGTAGCTTACTTTTCCAATTTCGGGTACGCTATGGACGTGCTGGAATGGAATTGATAAAGCGTAAATGAAGAGAATTCAAGGAACGTTCACAATGTCACACAATTCACACCTGCGGAAAAACGTACGAATAATAAGTGTGTCCAAATATGGAAGAGGACGAGACTGAAAAAATGATTGACGAGCTACAAAAAAGGGTATATGGTGTTGCCAGATCTGAATTTTTTTTGGTATTCGTGGTGTCAGGAAGATTTTAAATTTTCAACTTTCGCTTGAAGTTTTATTGTTGGTATATTTTTGGAACAAAGTCCAATTGGACGTTTCGACTAAAACCCAATTTAGTGCTAACAAAGTTAGATTCCTCCTGCTGTTTTTTGTTTTTATACCCAGCGTACTAGTACAAGGCAGTTATAATTTTCTCCACATAACAGTACTACATAACGGCACAAAATAATCGAGATAGATATAGAGTTCCATATATGAAATTCTTAGGTTGAAAAAAAAAGTTCATTAAGGCATGTCCGTCCGTCCGTCCGTCTGTCCGTGTACACGATAACTTGAGTAAATATTGAGATATTTGCATAAAACATACATACAGGTTACTTGCTGGTCAAGGTAAGTTGCTATTGAAAATGGGCAAAATCGGATGATAACCATGCCCCCTTTTTCGATATCGAAAATTTCGAAAATCACATAAATTGACATATCTCGGTAGCTGAATCCCGTGGTCATTATATAAAGACTTTTTGATCAATTTTTTTAAGTGGGCGTGGCACCTCTCACTTTTAAAGGAGACATTTTTGAAAATTCGACTGGTCGTAACTTTTAAACTGATTACGTTAGAACGATGAAATTTGGCACAAAGCATACTAGTATCGTTGGGAGTATACCTGATGAAATTGGATAAAATCGCCCTCCAACCATGCCCACTTTCGATATCGAAAAATTGCGAAAATCACCTAAATTTACCTAATTCGGTAACGGAAACGACTAAAATTATATAATTTTATAGGCGAATCCCCCTGGTAATTATATAATGATTTTTTTTTATAAGTTTTCGATATCGAAAATTTCCCACTTTAGATATCGAAAACTTCAAAAATCACCTAAATTGACATAATTCGGTAACGGAAATGGTTAAAATGATATAGATTGCTAGGATGAACCCCTAGTCATTATATTATGATATTTTCATAAATTTTTAAAAGTAGGCTTGGATCCGCCCACTTTTCAGGGAGGCATATTTGAAAATTTCACGGGTCATTACGGTAGAATGATGAAATTTGATACAAGGTGTACGCATAGTAGGGAGTATACCTGATGTAATTGGACCAAATCGCTTCCCAACCACGCCCACTTCCGAAATGGAAAATTTCGAAAACCATATTTAAACTACCGGCATTTAATGTTCGTTTTACCCGAACTTAGACTTCCTTACTTGTATTTTTTTTTTTTCTATTCAACTCACATTGAACCTGCAACTTAGCAGCTGACAAACTCTGCTCTAAGTATTTGACTTATCAGCTATGGCTGAGTACCTACTTTACTAAGATCAAAGTTCATAAACGAAGAAAGTTCGTTACTTGTTCGCCCATATTGACACTGTTACCACAAATGAGTTCTAATTCTGGCTAAGAAAATAGTTCGAAACAAATAGAAAAACACATAAGACCCATAATGGATTTGAAATGTATTAAGGATTAAGAAGTATTTACGTTTTTCCTTTTGCACACAACTTGTTACAACAACAATATCTTACGAATAGTTATAACAACAACAATGTATCCTGTGCAACATAATTTTTTGTTTTAATTGTTGCATGCTAATTGTTGTTGTGCTAATTGCTTGTTGACTTTGTTGAAGTTGGCTGTTTGTTTAGTGCTAATTTTTTTTCTTTTGTTGACAAGTTTCGCTCTTGTTGTTGTTGTTGTTGTTGTTGTTTATACTAGCTGCTGAATCTTCAGTCAACATTGTTGCATCCTCCCAAAAGGAAACATATTAAGCTGACAAAGCAGCGAAGGAAACAGTTTTAAATGGCCTGCATTTTGGCAATTCAGTTTGTCATTTATTCATTCGAGCATTCTACATCATAGAAATTCAGCTCTTGGGTACTTTTTTTGGCTACTTTTTTAGCCTAAGGAATTGGATTATACGAGTACAATATGCGAAAATACCCATTTGGAACTTGAGACTCGAATGACAGATGTAAGACGTTTAGCTCAAACTACAAAGGACATGCTACAATAATTTTTTTTCAACGTGGTTTCCGATTGGGTTTTCCAATCTGTGAACATATTCAGTAACCCATCTCAAACTGACCAAAATCTTCCTCCTGGCCTCGCAATACTCTCTGAGCTATTCCACTTGATCTCAAAAGAGCGCTACAGACATCCCTTATTTACTACCACTGATGGTTCTGAGAAAGGGAAGCAAGATCTTCTTCTTCTCACGATCTTCCCCGCGCAGTGGATGCTTTTGTTACACTGGTAGTACACGATTTTACTGGAAATTCAAATTTTTGTCGCGACTCGAGCGTAATTATGGCATCTCGAGAATGAAGTTAGTGAACGAGCTGCCAGCTAGCATTGTGTTGTCCTCCGTCATCACCAGACTCATTTTGTTCCATCTTCATTTATTATTTATATACTAAAAGTTCTTTTCGTACCACTTCTAAGAAAACGCTTCTAAGCCTCTAAAGTATTTGTGAGAAAAGATCTGCGTAAAATGTATGAACCTTCCCGTGATGTCAATAGCGAGTATCGAAGGAAATTTAACGATGATCTATATGAACTGTAGAAAAATATAGCCCAAAGGCTTCGCAGGATGGTGCATGTTATCGCAATGAACAAAAAAGCTCCGTTCCAGAAGGTTCTACAATCGACACCTGAATTCTGCTACAAAAGAAGGGGCCTCTCCCTCGACTACGATTGAAAGCAGGTAAAGAATAATTTGCACAATATTACTCTTTCCTTTCTAAGCTCTTGCTTCCTATTCATTTTTCTCCGCCTACATTTTCCTATTTCTCTCCTTCCTCCTCTGCATCGTTCCTTCCTCCTCTAAATTCTCATCCCTTTACTAACTCTTGCCGCCCTGTTGGTCCAAATATTAACACCCCTACTTTTCTGTTCCTCCTTATACCTCTTTTTTCCTCCGTCTCTAATTTTTCTTTTTACTCTTCATACTTTCTTCCTTTTCACTGTCGAATTCTTTATGTGTTCAGGGACTCGGGTTTACCAAAGCAAGTGATGTTAATCTAGTATAACCCTGTTTAGAACACACCCACGAGGGAAAAAAGCAACGACAACAAGCTTTATTTTGTATTCCTTAGGAAGCTCGACCTATAGCTTTTGAACTCATTTCAAAAAAACTTCGGTTTGCAACTTTTTGACCTCCTTTGACTGCTCAGAGTGACTCAGAAAAGTTTTCCCCAGGAATTTTTGTACAAAAACTTCCAACTTTTTCTGTTTAGGTAGGCTGCTTTTGGGAGCAATTTCGAGGTAGAGCTTTTAAAATGTTTCAGGTTAATTTTTTTCTCAGTCGTCCCTTTAATGATTCATTTTGATGAATTAAATTCTTTTTCTTTTTAAAATTGATTTCGACTAAGCCAACATCTCACCCTTTTTATTTTCTGCGCTCAACTTCCAACTGACCTCGGGCTATTTGAGCCTGCCAGTATGTTAACTCCTTGCAGGCACTTTTTCTTTTGCAAATTCACTTGATATGCGCCTTTAATTGCGTGTAAATACGAATAGTTAGCAGTGAAGTGTCCTTTCGGAGTGGGGTGGTATCTTTGTTGTTGTTGTTAACTTTAGATGAGAGCACATCTACATCACATACGTCACGTTTTGTGTGCGAAATTTCAAGTTTTCTCACAACATTTTTCGCTACACTGACCCGCTGAGTCCTTCGCCATATCCTCGCTCCATAGCTCTAAGCTCATTTGTTTAGCTCACTTTTGTTTACTTTTTTTTATTTTGTTTGCTTACTAAATACTTCCCAAGCCTGCTCGGTCCTTAGGTTCCGCTTATGGTTCTGTCTTTATACTTTTGTCACATATGTTTGTCTGTGTTCCCAATTTCAAATAGGTTTTGTTTGAAACTATTTTGTTTACCAAAACCCTGCATTTTTTCTTTTTATTTCCTTTTATTTTAGGTTTTTTTTTTTAGTTTTTCTCATCCTTTCAATGATACTTTTCTTGTCGTTGTTTACATTGTTTCCGCTCATCTTCAAAATTGTTGTGAGTTTGCTCTGTTGCGCCTTGTCGTTTGACCTGCATGCTACATCACATATTTGTATAGCGCCCTCACTTGTCTTGGCCTAATGATGATATCCTTAATTTGTATCCTTTGGCTGTCGCAATTGTTCAAGCGTTTTATCCGTTTGCCTTCTGTTTGTATGTACATATGTATGTGTGATTCTTTTTAAATAATTTTGTATTCGCTTTTTTCACTCGTTTGTTTTGTCCAATCAACTTTTTTCTCGCATGCGATTTTTTTGTGTATGTTCTAAATTTCATTAGCTGCTGCGCACCATCGGAATTCCAAACGAGGGAATCAATGTTCCGTAGTGAATTTCTTTGCTCCATTTCTTTTGTATGAAATCGTTTTTATTTTTCAATTAGAAAACGAATTGCATTAACGAATGGTCTGGAAAAGAAAGTGTTTTTTCGTAAAATTATTGTATAGACTATTCGAGGTTATGTTACCTTAACGCTACTTACATACTAAATATCAAGTAAGTCCAACAATTTTTACGTTAGTTTAGAAAAAGTCAGTCCTGGTTCCATTTTCCTGAAGGAAAAGTATTCTATATTTTAATCTAAGAATATAGCTGCCTACAAACCAAGTTTCACGATACGATTGTTTAGAACAGATCGGGCCGTGGTCCACTTCCCGGAAGAAAAATCATCCCATACTTTTACCTAAGCATAACGCTACTTACAGACTGAATTTCATATAAGTCCAACAATTCATACGATAGTTTAGAAAAAGTCAGTCCTGGTTCCAGTTTCCGGAAGAAAATTTATTCTATATTTCAATCTTAGCATATAGCTGCCTAGAAACCAAGTTTCAAGCAAATCGAGCCGTAAATACGATTGTTTAGAACAGATCGGTCCTTGGTCCACCTCCCGAAAAAAAATCATACCATACCTTAACCCAAGCATAACGCTAACTACATACCAAATTTCGAATAAATCCAACCATTTATACCTTAGTCAGAAAAAGTCAGTCCTGGATCGCCTTTCCGGAAGAAAATTTATTCTATATTTTAATCTGACCATATAGCTGCCTACAAACCTAGTTTCAAGCAAATCGAGCCATAAAATCGATTGTTTAGAACAGGTGGGTCCCTGGTCCACTTCCCGGAAGAAAAATCTTACCATACTTTAACCCAAGCATAACGCTACCTGCATACCAACTTTCGAATAAATCCAGCCATTTATACGATAGTTTCGAATAGGGCGGTTCTGGGTCAACTTGCCTAAAAAAAATCTTTACAGAAACACACTCCAGGCTCCTAGTAATCTATCCCGAAAATTTAAAGAAACACGGCCGAGTAGTTTTGGAGTCCATAAGCTACAAACATACATACACACATACATACATCAAATTTTATATAGAGAGAAAACGAGATATTTTTATATATTTCTATATCCGGTACTATCTCGAGAGCCGCTTGACCGATTTGAATGAAATTCTAAGACAATCCACTTGGTTGTTACCACTTGGAGCGGCTTACAGTGTGGCCACCTATCTCAATTTTTATTTATTTATGCAGCAAGTTATGCCAATATGCGTCTCAAGTGTAAGGTATTTTCGGCGTCTTACCAACTAAAATATTTTCAAGCAGGCCTGCTACCTAGGGTTGCCACCTTATCGCAGCATATTTGTATGTATATCCGTTACTATCTCGAGAATCGCTCACGGAGAAAAAAGAGCTGGGAATGAATAACAATTGACCGAGATTTTGGTTGAATCAACCCATATTTTTGTTGAATCAACAGATATTTTGGTTGATATAACTATATTTTGGTTGATATGACCAAATCACTTTCAATTCTTATTCATCACCAGCTCAATTTTCTCTCTGTGCTTGACCGATTTGGATGAAATTTCGCATAGAGATAGTATGCTCTGAGACTATCCACTTGGGTGTTACCACTTAGGGGGGAGGGGTTTACAGGGCTGCCACCTATCTATTTTTTTTTATATTATGGAGCAAGATATGCCAATATGGGTGTCAAATGAAAAGTATTTTCGACGACATAACAACTAAAATGTCTTCAAATGTCTAAAATGGGATCATGTTTCGATTATTTAAGGACCATTTTCGGATCTTTTAGGCATAAAATTGGCGTTATTTTGGGATCATTTTGTTTTCAGTTTTGGATCCATTTGGAGTCATTTTGGGATTTTTATGGGATCATTTAAGGGTTTTTTGGGGGTCATTTTGGGATGATTTTGAGATCATTTAATGGTATGCTTGGAGTTTTTGAAATCAGTAGCTTTTTGGAATAGGGTGATATTTTGGAAATCGGTGACTTTTAAAGACCAGTCACTTCTTTGGAGTCATGGCATACTTAAGTGTTTTGGAAGTATGGCATTTTTAAAATCGGTGACTAGACCAGTAACTTGTTTTTAACTTGTGCCATTTTTGTAACCAGTAACCTTTTGTGTTCTGGAATTGACTTTTTTTTCCAAACGATTTTTTTGTCACCACTGTGGTATAACTTTTGTGTAAGAGTTGCCAAGTATAATGTTGTTTGGGCGTTGCCACCTATTTGATATTTAAAAAATCAGACGAGATATGCCACTATCCCTCCCTGCGAAAGGTGTTTTGAGTCGCATTACAAAAAAAATAATTCTAGAAAAAGTCACCAAATAGGGTTGCCAACTAATAATATTATATTAATTTTTTGCATTTGATTAATTTGATGGAAAATCATTATCCTTATAAAAAAATTGCAAACAGTCGTCACTGACAAGCATCTAACATCAGCTAAATTATAGACACGAGGTTGCCAAAAAAGTTCGGCCCTAAGTCCTAAGCTAGGCACACTTAAGTACTTCCGCGCCAGTAAATTTGCGATTATCCTTTCAACGTCAACCTTTGTCACATTGTCTCCAAATAACTAGTACATGCTGTTTTCTACCTTTGTCATATGCGAATTTTGTTGGCTTTTGTAACCAAACCAATTAAGTTGTTTGCTCTAGCGAGAGAATAGCGCAAAATAAAAGAAGAAGAGCTGTGAATAGAAAAGAAAAAAAAAGAACACAAAAAAATACCGACACAAAAAAGTACCTACAGGAAAACAGGATCAAAGTCTGAATAATGAATAGAAACTATTATATTCATAAATACTTAGCTCTACTTAAGTAGGCATATGTAATACATTGTGTCTGTATGGGTTAAAGGTACTTAGAAAAGCAGCGACGGCGTAAAAGGACTACGAACCGGTTGCATTTTTCAAAATTATTGGTCTATAAATTAATGCCATAATTGTGGCAAAAGTAATTATGCTCATCCTACTGCTATTTCTTTGTTGCGTTGTTGTTGTGTAGAGTAGGGTGGGTCGTTTTTTTCGCTAAGCATCAGAATAGACATTGTACTTCACAAAAAAAAGAAACTTTATAGAATTTTTTTACTCAGCATCTTGAGGTGGTCTATTTTATTGTAGAAGAAATAAATATAAACGGTCAAAAGAAACATTTGAAATAACAATAATTCCCACAATTTTGGTAGAGAGCCCCTATCCATCCCATTTGTGCTAAAAAAGTTATTCGGGGTCAAAAGTGGAGAAAAATGTTATGCATGGGGAGAAAAGGTGGCTCTAGCTCGAGAACTACACGCTTTACCAAAATAACTATTTTCATTGTCGATGGGGAGCTTTGTGACAAATAAACGTTAAAAAAAATGTTTCTACCATTTTGAGATCATTTAAGGGTCTTTTTGGGGTCATTCAGGGATCAATTTAGGGTCGGTTTGAGATAATTTACGGATCATTTGGGATAATCTTTGGGGATTATTTTATGGTCATTTTGGGGTAATTTTTGGGCCAAGTTGAGGTCATTTTAGGGTCATTTTGGGAATATTTAGGGTTATTTCGGGATCAATTGGGGTGATTTTTTTGTCATTTTGGAATCGTTTTTGGGTCATTTTGGGATCATTTTAAGGTCGTTTTATGGTCACTTTGGAATAATTTTGGGGGTCATTTTTGGGCCATGTTGAGGTCATTTTGGGGTCTTTTCGGGTTCATTTTGGCATCATTTTGGGGCCATTTTGTTGTCATTTTGGGATCGTTTTGGGTCATTTTGGGATATTTTTAGGGTCGTTTTGGGATCAGTTTGGACTGGATTTCGATGATAGTATGCTTGATTTTAAGACTGTCCAATTGGGTGTTGCCACTTAGGGCGGTTTACAGAGTTGAGAACTATCTAATTTTTTCTGAAATATTGAGCAAGATATGCCAATATGGGTATCAAATCAAATATATCTTCAACCGCATACCAACCATGATTTCTTAAAAATGTGTTGGATACTACATTCTAAAAATTTTTTACTTGGATTTGCCACTTTACTCGGTTTATAAAGTTGCCACCTATTTGATATTTTTTCGGAAATTCATTTTGAAAAGTTTATGTTGGTAAGTAAGAGTATTAGAAAACATGTAAAAATCGGTCCCCAAGTACTTTTCATATAATTTCCAGAGCTACCCAGTGGGAAAGTAGGTAATGCATTACCTTTTGCATCCATGAAAAGAAGCATGAGCAAAGTAACGCATGAAAAAATATTTGAAAAATTTTCCATGTAATGTATTTCGTAAGGTTTTATTTTTCAAAAACATTACTTTTCCTATGACATTGCTGTAGAAAAAGTAATGCATGAATTCCATTATACATACAAAATTTTATAGGGGATGTACATTACTTTATACATTACCAAACATTACCTTTTCCCACTGGGTAATTTTACAATCGAGATATCTCAGGACTGTTTACTCTTAGACCATATTTGTAGAGAATTTCCAGGTCTACAACAAGAAATCAAAAATTTTGAACTTTGACCGCGAATAACTTTTTTAGGAGACATGGGATTCATTCTGGCCACGAACCTAAGCTCTACCAAAATTTGGCACTGTGGTAGTTTTTGTTATTTAACCACTATTTTTATGTCTATTTTGACCGGACTAATAATAGTACCAAAAAAAAATTTGTTTGTTAAAAATTTTAAAAACATCTACAATTTTTCGAATGTACATATTTTTTTAAAACTGACTTTCCATTATTTTTCGAAGCAACGTCCTACAGATTATAGTCTATTTTTTTGCATCCTTGTGACTTTCCATTTGGTTTCAATGGAACACCCTAAATACTTAACAAAACTTCTTTTCTTGGAACTATCGTATTTGATGAAATATTTCATTGGTGGGGACAATTTTTAGTCGAATTTTTTTTACATTTTTTCCTCTTAAAAAAAAAAAAAGAATCTCGCAATTTAGGAAAAAAATAGTATGATTTTTTTTTCAAGCCACCCTAGTTCCCAGTGGCAGCTTTTTAAGGCTACAACAAATTTAAGTACTTGAAACCAAAAGACAATAGGTACCCGTCGTTGGGTATAAACGCAGGATATGCGTCAAACATTAGTACAACAACAACAAAGCGTAACTATTTACTACTATTTGAGTACCGCTAACAAAAAGATAAGACTCATCACTGTAATAGAGCCATATAAACATTTTAGAAACAAAAAAATCACAAAACCAAAACATTTAAAACTAAATAAATGTTGGAGGAGAAGGAAACAAATTCAAATCCGTTCTCTTTTTCAAGCACCGCATTATTTTATTTACTTGTCCACTTTTTTGTTTTTTTTTGGTAGCTACTTGAGCTCTACTTTGGAACAAAGCGTACTGTAAGCCGGCTTAAAAATGCCGCCGCCACTGCGATTAGCATCTGAAGTACTATATTAATGTTGAGGATTTGGCGCAAATTCAATTTGCGAAACACTTGAACTAAGGCTAAACAAATAAAACGCCTTCATTGATTCCGGAGCTCGGTTTCCGGCATTGGATGTAAGTGGATGAAGTTTGAACTGAGCTTGAGTATTTTTAAATCATTCTTATTCTGGTAGCCTCAGCGTACCGGAATAATATCCAACATAGAACTGCCATTTTCTCACGGACAAGGCGTTTTAGAATCTGCATCGAAATACCTTTACGGCCCAAGAATTTCGAACAACAGGAGTTCGTGCATCTATTTGGAACCGAAAAAACCTTACAGCCAATGGCAATTAATGTTTTGCCGCTAGACTTTGTAATATTGAGAAGGGATTTAAGAGACCATGATTTTTCAAAACCTTGGTGGTGGTTTGCGAATTTTCGGGCAGTACCTACTCATATTAGCGATGTTGTTGCCATACTTTGCCCTGCCTAGTCGGAAGATCCACTTATAAAAAGCTACGTGACAGACCAGACAGGGGTTGTATGGGTGTTGACAGTCCTTTGCCGGATGAATCCGGTACGTTCCGGTACTCCCTTGCGACTGTCTTGGGAATGATTTCGTGGATTTTAGTCGCCTCTTACGACCGGCATACCTACTTCGGGCATATTCTAAGGGTTAGCCATCATCTCAATCTTCTCGCCTTCACGAGTTTCGAAACCTCGTTTTTTTTCATACCCTTTTTTCAAACGGCGACCGCCGTGGTGTAGCGGTTAAGTGTTCGGCCTGCTACACCAAGTCGTGGCGGTTCGATGCCCGGCAAAAGTAACATCAAAAATTATTTAGAAAAACAATTTTTCTAAACGGGATCGCCCCTCGGCAGTAGTTTGGCAAACTCTCCGGGTGTATTTCTGCCATGAGAAGCTTCTTATCAAAAAATTCATTTGCTTTGCAAGTGCCGTTCGGAGTCGGCAAAAAACTGTAGATCCCGCCAACTTGTAGGAAAACTAAAAAGCAACACACCACAAGTTGGAACGAGAAGCTCGGCTAAAAATCCCGCTTACAACGTAGACCTGTAGACGCTATTCTGCTTCTCTATGCTAAAGCGTCAATGCTCTTTCAGACTTCGGAGGTCCATTGAATTCACCGGATTAGTATTTGTATTTCCGATCGTAGACTAAGCTCAAAGCCAAGAAGCGCTCACGGAAAATAAACTACAATACTTTGCCAGTGAAAAGGGAACATTAGGGCGGTACAACCACACGACTCTCCTTAATTAAGTATACTACATAATTTTTAAACCAATAAGAGCTGCCAATCTCATGAAGGGTATACCCTTTTCTAAAAGCTAAAGTAACGCGATAATCAAATATCGTTAAGGGTTGAGAGCACTTCATCCTGCTACTCATACCTTTGTATTATACTTGTCATTGTCTTGACATTGGTTCTTGTCAACGTTTGACAAGAATCAGCAGAAAAACAATACCAAACTCCAGCTACACGCTGACATCTTTACAAACTACGGTGAGTAGCTCAAAAAATCACCAAAAACTGTCCACACACACACGAAAAGCATGCAGACAAAAAAGAAGATAGAGCTGTGGCGCCGGACGCGTTTGTCAGCATTGCTAACGCTTAAGCGCCAGTTACTTTCCGCTGACCGTCTGCCAGATTTCCCCTTTTCCACGCATCCATCTTTTGTTCTCTTTTTTTTCGGACATTCATTGTGTATGCGCGCAAAGCTTTACGTTTGTGTCATCAAAGGATGCCGCCCTGCGCCAAGCGGCGCCTGTGCGCATGCGCGCCAACAAAGCCGCGCCAACAGGCGCCACCAACACTGAACTGAATTGAATACTATAAAGCGCCACATTTCAGTTTGTGCCCTACAGCTACCGCAACCCCTTTTTCGATGAGAGTTGTGAGTTGCTGACGTATGGCGGCGCACACAAGCTCAGCTCATTGCACAAATCGATTAGGTCGACGCGTCTCAAGAACAACTCCACTGCGTGGTACAATGCAATCGACGATTTGCAAATGGGACAGACAGTAGTACAGCGTTTCGAAGAGGATGAATGAATGGTGGAAACGACGCATGCGCAGAAGGATGTGGACGCTCTGGGGTACGAGTACGAAGAACGTCGAGCTGCGTACGATGAAATTGTGTTAACAAGATGGAAGTGGAGCAACCTGGCGCGCCGGTGGCACTTTTGCCGCATTGTTTATGGCGCTCTTGCGCCAATACACATTCTTCCGGCCGTTGGGGTTGTACTGCCTTTTGTTGGTGTTGTTGTTGTGATGCGGCGGTATTCACCAATGGCGCCATGGCGCGATATTGTGTTCAACAATTGTCTAAACTGCGGTGGCATGAAAATATTTCACGATGGCGTTTGCCGAATTTTTCAATCGTGTTTCTATTTTTTTCTTCGTTGCTTGCGAGTTCGTTGAGGATTGTGCGAATGCAAGAATGGGTGAGAGGTGTACAGGTGAGGTGGTTGCCTAAGACGAGGGAATTTCAATTGTGTGCCGCAATAGTTTAACATTCCTTTGGATTGAAAATGAAGATCTGAAATGTTGGTTAACTAGCTTTCAGCCCTGTAAAAAAAAAATTCACATATTGGGATTAGGTGGCAACTCTACCTAGAAATATTTGGTTGGACTTTCTTTTGTTACTTCTACGCTCAGGATCACTTTAAACTTTGAAGTTTCAATCGTGGATCGAGTGCTCTGAGAAAGAGTGAGCCCATATGCTGAATCCGATTCGGAGATTTGGTATACGGATGGATGGAAGCTGGAAGATGGTAAAACGGGACCTGGTATCTATGGATCGAATTACAAAAAATCGGTACTATCAGCCGAAATCCATGCAATGGAAATCGGTGGTAGAGAATGCCTTCGAAGAGAACTGTCCTCTAGACGGACCTACATTATGTCGGACAGTCAGGCCGCCCTACGTGCATGGCAGTCTTACACTATAACTTCAAAGCTTGTTGACGAGTGCTTCGCAGTCCTTAATGATCTTGGAGCCATAAAGAAAGTTTGTTAGGGCATGACGGTAACCAAAAAGCAAGCACCTTGCAAAACAAGATGCTCTTACAGTGTTTTATGGTCCGGGACCCGTTGACCCGTTGAACTCCCGTTCAGAAAGTAGCATGACTGGATAGCTCACATAAACCATGGATTAAGCTGTAACTAAGTAGCGCTAGGAAAATGTTCTTCCGCCGGAACCTCCAAAAACACCCAATAACCAGCGAGGTATGTAGTAGAAATACACAGATCAATCTGCTGGCGCCAGTAGTATTGAAATCCAAAACTCTATGTAACAACATTTGAGCGCCTCATCTCGCCTAACCGCGAACCCAACTCCTCTACTCAACCAGCAGTCAATACTCTGTTGCAAAACTTTTTGATCGATGGCGCGGCAATTGGCGCATCGTGACGGCTGGTTGGCGCGCATGCCCACCACACAATCAACGGTGGCAGTCGCAATGGATCATTCAGTTTGGGAGCCCAGAAAAAAAATGAACAAAAAACAATGAATGCTGGCTAGGCCCCTTGTTGCTCTTATGAGCCCGAGTTGAGAGAAGAAAAAAAAGCAAAAAAAGCTTTTCAGCGCCAGATCCACCACCTTCTCCGCTCCCTCCCCCTTCTGCGCGTATTGGTCGTTCGTGGCGACTTGTTGGTTTTGTTGTTAATGGCGGCGCCTTTAATTGGCATTTTGTGGCACAACGCAGACAAAACACGACAAGACAGGCGGCTGACTGAATTTTTCGGACATCAGTGCTGATATTTTTTGGCTATGCGACGATTGGTTTGTTGGCTGTGTGACTGCGTCTGCTGCTAGCCGGTTGATTGTCCAAGCGAATTGGCTGAAAGGCTGTGCTGAGTGGTGCTGCCGAGTTTTAGTTTCTCGAGCTCTGAGCCCTTTTGCCAGCGCGCGTCCTTTTGTTTATTGTTTTAAGCGACACGAACGAACTTTTGTTTGATGCGCAACGTGGCACAGCGCTGCTCACTGGACTTCGTTGACAGTCGCCGCTTTTCTTTAACAAAACTGCGTTTGCTTTCGCGGTGGCGTCTAAAGGCGCTTTTGATCAATTTGAGTTGAGTTGCACATCATGCGCTTGGTTGGCTACTTCGTTGTTGTTGTTGCTGTGCTTGTTGTTGTATAAGCGTTGTTTTATTTGTACTCATTGCTACTTCTGCTGCGCGCCGTTTATCAGTCTTGTCGATCGCATCGTTGGGCGCGCTTATCTGATGTTAATTTCTCGGATAATCGCATCATTATTGCGCACAGGCGCGCGCACACAGGAGGCATTTGCCTCCGCGGTTGCCGGCTGCTATTGTTGACCAGCCACTAAGCCAACCAACCACTCAAGTAAGTCGCGCAACCTCTAACGTAGCTGTATATCCCTGCGCGTCTACATGTTCCCGCTTTGTGCCTTGGTTTTGTTTCTGTTTTATCTTCATCGGTTTTTTTTTATCGATCTCCTCCACAAAGGGTTCAGGTTCATGCTGTGTGACATTTGTTCAATGCGCCACATTTATTTATAATCGGCATTTATTTGCTTCAACGATTTGTTTATTGGCGTGTTCAGCATTTTGGCGCTGCTTTTTCGGCAAATGTTTGTCGTTGATGAAGCGCCGCACTGTGGGGGTTTTTTTTTTGAAAAAGATTAGTTCATAAATAAACCCTTAGCTAGTCGAAAAAAATGTAAAACTTTTTTCAAACATCTTATAAATTTTTCGAATTATCTTACGATTTTGGAGTTTTCATTTGCAATTCTAAAAAAAATTAATTTTCGAAAACTGAAAAAAAAGATTTCAAAACGTTTTTTTTTAAATATTGTCGGACTATTCATACGATCTTAGTGTTTTTAGTGGTAAATTTAAAAATAATTAATTTTCGAAATTCCAAAAAATTATTTCAAAACTTTTTTAATCATTTTAGGATTTTTCCTATGTATATTCCTACGATGTTGGAGTTTTCAGTTGCAAAACTGAACAGTTTCGGACTATTCATACGATCTTAGTGTTTTTAGTGGTAAATTTGAAAATTATTAATTTTCGAAATTCCAAAAAAGTTTTCAAAACTTTTTTTTAAACATTTTAGGATTCTTCCTATATTTCTACGATTTTAGAGTTTTCAGTTGCAATTTTGAAAAAATTTTAATTAATTTAATTTTTGTACTTTTTCGAGTACCTTTTCAAACGATCTTAGAGTTTTTAGTGGTAAATTTGAAATTAATTAATTTTCGAATTAAAAAAAAAAAAATATTTCAAAACTTTTCATTTAATATACATATTCATATGATTTTGAAGGTTTTTAAAAAAAAAAGTTAAATTTTCTAAAAGTTCAAAAAAAGATTTCAAACCATTTTCAAACATTTTAGAACTTTTTCGAATAACTTTTCATGTGATTTTTGAGGTTTTACTGGCTAATTTGAAAGTAATTACGTTTCCCAAACTTGTCAGTAATTTTTCGAATACCTATTTATACGATTTCAGAGTTTTCGTCTCTAAATTTGAAAAAAAACAACAATTTTCAAGAACTCCAAAAAACGATTTCAAAACTTCATTCAAAAATTTTCGAATATTCATAAAATGTTTGAATTATTGACAAAACTAGCTTTTAACCAAAAAAAATTTTCAAAACCTGTTCAATCATTTCTGAAACATACGGTTTTCAAGTTTTTAAAGGCGAATTTGAAAGACAGACATGTTTTCGAAAACTTGATTCAAATCTAACCAAAAAAAAACTTCAAAACGTTACTCAAACATTTACAGCTTCATTTCGAAATGCAATTTCGAACTATTTTTTTATGATATCGAATTTTTTTGCAAAACTGTTTTTCAAAATTAAAAAAAAAATTTAAAAAAAAATTGTTTGAATTGGAAGTTTAATTTTGACATAAATTATTGTACATACAAAACAAAAATAAAAACTTAAAAAAAATTTGAAAGTTTTTTTCAAAAAAAAATTTTTTTTGAAAAAAAAGTTTGAAATTTTTTGAGCAGCAGTATTTCAATTTTGACTCCAAAGAAGTCCTGTCCGCGCCCATAGTTCGCCGCACCGTTGCACACCGCGCACAACCAGCTGTCCTCCGCCACACACCGGTTGGGCAGTACAACTGCTTCGTTGACTGTGTTTAAATGGTTGTTTGCTTTATTAGTTAGCTCGTTTGAGCTCAACTTAACTGGTTGATGATTACTTAGTATCTGGCATTCACAATCGCTGTTAATTAATTCCTTTGTTGTTTGAGGGCAAGTGGTACAGGTAGGACAAGCCGTAGCGTTGCCACCTCGCGACTTCACTCTACAGCCATCCAGATACGTCAAAGGTGAAACATGAATGTAAAACGACAAGTGTGCTTGATAAGACCAAGGCTCAAAAAGAATGTGGGTAAGTGAGAGTTTTTAGCACAGGCTTGGTTTTGCTTTGGAGATAAATTTAATGTCTTGCTCGGGCTTTAGCTGATTCGAGCTGTAGATGCGTAGTTGATGCAGTGAGATTTTTATTATAATCTCATACATTCCCACGACTGACTGGTAGTTATAGTGGAGCGATCGTCTTTCAGCTCTTCCGGTGGCGTTTTGATGTCTAGCGCCATGTGACGGATGCCAGTTCCTACGAGATACCATCTTACTCACCTTTATGGGAACATCTTCTTGTACGCTATCACATTGTTTAGCATGAAACTAAGCTCAGAGCTAACGTAACCTTCCTTAGACCAACAGCATATATTTTTAGAAGACTAAGGACCATTACAGAAGTCCAAGGACCTTTAAGGGAGTTCGCTAGAGGGGAAGTATAAGTACTCTGAAGCTCAACACAAAGAATTTTTAGTTCCAAAACCTCCACGCGCAATCGTCTACAAAGAAATGTACCCACATCTCATCAACACCACAAAGTCAACCAGAAATAAACACACAATGAAGTTGCTGTCCTCATCAGCTGAGCGAGCACGAGTGTCCGCATAAATAGACACGCGAGCTGGTGCTAATTGTCATCAAAGTAAGCTGAGAAGCGAAAAAAAACTGCAAACTAAACGCGCTTCCTAAACTTTGTCCTAGCATTTTAAGCGGAAATTGATACGCGCGTGCGGAAGTTGGTGACGCTGTCTATCAGATCTCGCACAGCATTGTCCATGGTGTATGTTACACGCGCCATGGGCAGCGGAAATACAACTTGCGAATTTGTGACTTCCGGTAGTGAGGCGGCCGTTTAGGTGGAGAGGGTGAGTGGAGAGTTTGTGTTGAAGATGGGAAATTAAGTGGATATTAACTTTTTGTGATGAGATGAGTGTGGTATTCGATTTTAAAGTGTAATTTTCATTAGCTGTCATCGTGTTTCTCGCATTATCCCTACTTATTTGGCCTTTCGATCTTTTTAGTCACACAGATTTATTCCTTTACTCAAATCTAATCCTTCCTTATCGGGGAGAGAGCAGCAGCTCGTGGTACACATAGTCAAAAATAATTTTGTTGAGATACGAAGTGGAGTACCCCTGGTTTGATATCTCATTTTATTTAGGTATTTTTTCAGATAGCTGGCAACCCCTATAAGACTTCATAAGTGGCAACACTTAAGAAATAGAGCTTAGTTTTATACAGGTAACCTATATTCCAGATTCCAAAAGAAATATGTCCAATGGTTTTCGAGATAGTAACGGATATGTTAAAAATGTATATAAAATAATTAGGCGGCAACACTAGCAGGCAACCCGGCAAAGTAATACTTTTGTTTAATACTCAATTATCTCATCAATTAAAAAAACGCTCAGATAGGTGGCAACCTCCCAAAAATCTACTAGCTGGCACCACCTAAGTAGAAGATCGGATTGAAGCACATAATCTATTTACAACATTTTTTAAAAGTGTTTCAAGTAGTCTTCAAGATAATAGCGAATATACAAAAGAATAAATTTAATAGGATTAGGTGGCAACCCTAGGTGGAAACCTATTTAAAAATATTTTCACTTAAAACCACTTCAAATTTATATCATTTGATACCCTTACTGATATATCTCAATTATTAAAAAAAAAAGTAGGAGTTAGGTGGCAACCCAATTAAATCGTCTAAGGGCCGTTTTTTCAAAGACCGGTTAATGCTAACCGGTAGAGTTTATTGAAAAGTTCGTTTTAGTTGCTGTTGAACCGAGCTCATCAAACGAGCAACGAAGGAAAGAGACGAACACCCTCCCCCATACCTTTATTCGTCGCTTCCTCGCCTCTTCATGCATTTTTAGTTCTAAATCAGGGGTAGACAGGAGTTTCAGCCTACTGAGCCATACAAGAGGCTAACGGTATTCCAAGAATAATATTACAATGATTTGTTTGTTTTTGTGAGCCACAAAAGAGCCACATTTTGTCGTTGTAGAACCATAGCGAGCCAAAAGAGTCACTACGTGGCTATGGCTGCTCTAACGCACATAATAATTCTTAATAAAATTTGAAGAAGATTCCTTCCTATCTCACCTGCTGCTAGCTCTAATTCATACTATAGGATGTATATTTATCCTATAATAAATGTATCATATTACACCGCCATCACTAACCGCTCCTCTGCGGTCTCTAGCCTTTCAACTCAAACCCATCAAAAAACCCAACGCTTCAATGCTCATTGCTGCTTAAGTTCTTCATTAACTTTAATAAAAATGATTTGAGTACGAGCATTTAACGCAGATTCGAATTTTTTGTTGCATTCATTCAAGCGATCGCTGCGATCAAAGTGGCAAGCCGCCGCTTAGACGATGAAGAAGACGTTTAGGACAAAGATGGCGAGTAGTTTGAGTAAGAGAGTGGAAAGGGGAAAACGTTGTTAGTTGGCTGACACATCCTGCGCATCACTGCTCGTCTCAGCTCGCAGGCAGCAACGCTTACCTGTGCCCAAAAGCTAAACGAATATTTAAGGAGGTTCGTAGAGTTTGCTAGCACATCCTCTTTGTATGCTTTTCTCAACATTTGTTTTTTCGTCAATTTGACGCTTTTTCAAAGTCTCGCTAATGCCGCCAGTTTGTCGGCATAACCATTTTTTGTGTCATCACTTCTAATCGCTCATTGCTGAGCATCTTCTGCTCATTCAACTTGAAGCACTCGTGTCACCAGCGTCAGGTCGACATCCGCATCAGCTCGGATTTTGTTGGTAATAAAAAGCGTAATCTACTTTTTTCAGTTTTTCCTATGTCGGAGGATGTTTAATTTCGTTTGTGTCTTCTTTCCTCAGAATCCTTTCATCAGCCACTTAATTAGGCGGCTGTGTTGTCGCGTCGCCGTCTTTCTTTGTCAGCTTACTGTTAAATCTCTTTTTTATACTTTTTCATCTATAGATCTAATTATTCAAATGAGTAATTTGACAGCTAAGTGTCAGGCTAATTCCGTTTTCTATCTGTCGAGGAAGTGGTTGTCCTGTGTAAGCTCTAAGCTCGGTTTGAGTAGGGTACAGAGACACGTGTGATTAGCTTGCAAATGTGGGTTGTTGTTGTTGTTTATTGTTTGAAAAGATCGCTGTTGGGGAGATCGCTGTGTGAGTATCTCAGCAGGAGTAAGCGCTTTTAGGTGTATGTGAACCCAGAGCAAACTTATGCGAGAGTCCTCTTAGTAGTTCTCAAATAAAAAAAAACTTAGTAGACTCGGGAAAAATATTTCAGATGCTTCTTTCGGAGAGCTGTCGATCACTATTGAGGCTGAAGGCTTCTTCTACTATACCGGACTGCTATCGTTTGCTCTAAATTAGTCTCGTCAGAGAGTAATTCAGAAATGCTTTACTTGATAAATCCCAAGGGGCAAGAACCTGAGAAAAACGCTATTTGGACATCTACAAAGCAAGTGTTCAATATACTTCTCTTTCCCTCATCCTCACAGCTTCTAAAGGTGGGATCTATAATTCAAATTCGTCCAGTTTTTGTTTTTCCTTTTTATGGCGTCGGTTACTTAGGACTTACCAATCCTTTCTGTCGATCCATAGGAAGTTCGCTGCCTAGAAAATCCTCCAAAAGTTGTCTCAGCTGCTGTCGGTTTGCAAAGCTGATATAGTCCACGGTATTTGCTAGGACAGCCATGCAATGTTCAGTCAATCAGAGAGTATTATTTTTGGAACGATTTTTCGTCATCCCTGGTCAGAACGAAAATCGACACTGAAGATGGCGCACTGCCGAAACCGATTTGTCTCAATCCCAAATTTGACAAGGGATGACGGAAAACCGTTCTAAGATAACCCAGTTATTCACCCTGTCGGAAATTACAATCATAACAAAGCCAACAAAGTCGCAGAGGTTTATAAAACAGCTGATGATTTGGAAATCCTTGCCAGACAGACATTTTTGGGCACCCTCAGAGAAACTGCGATAGGACTACAACCTACTTCTGGTACTGTGTGATCTCGGTATAATATCACAAAGGCATCTGTAATAGAAATTAGAGAATATAAAGTAGATAAAACTTCGTTCGCCTTATAAGGCTGTCAAGGTGCGTTGGCAAACTGTCTTGACCCTCACCTTACATAGTGTCGAGTGAAGTATGGAGCATGGAACTTATCGAAAGCTGTGGATTGGTGAAATTGTTTACAATGAAAGCGAAATGAGGACGAGGATATCTTAATTCATCCGGTGGTCTAATCTTAACATCATCTTACAATGTGGGCTCCGCCGACGTTAGGGTTGAGGTACATATATGGGACGCTGTTACGCATGAAGAGTTCTATAATTACTAAGACAATCAAGCTGAAACTGAAACTCGGAGTATGACAATGATTGAAGGTGGCCTGTTAGGTAACGGATGGCTGCCGTGGGTAAGGGTCGTCTCTTACGACCAGCATAGCTTACCACGGTTATACTTTATGCCCCTTAGTCTCCTGTGCTCGATCTCGGCTGCTAGTCCGTCTGTTCTTGTTTAGGTGAGTAGCAGGTCAGTTTGGCTGATAAAACCTCTGCCCAGTTCTGCGAGTGTTTTTTAGAGCTGATCCGATCTTCCAAAGCTACACTCGGACGCTGGAGCAGGCTAAGTGCGATTTACAATAAACCAATTTCTAAATGACACATCACGAACCCTCTCTTATAAAATAATCACATTCTCTCCATTTTCCCATATTTTTGCCGCCATTCATTGAGCTCGTATCAATTTATTTGAGACAGTTTTAGCGAGCAGTTAATATTTTAAAATGCTGTCAAAATATTTTCATTCAATTTGGCAGCACTTAATGGGAAATTTAATTTCAGCCCTCAACAACAAGGGCCACCCCTCCCCCACCACTTAAAACCAGCTGGTTGAGCATTTTATTTATTGAGAAACAACAAAAGCATACGGTTCGTTCGACCGCACCGCCCTTGCTACCCTCCAACAAACTGACGCACACTGCGCGCCGTACTCGAAGCGGACAACAATTTTCGGTGATTGTCTGATTTCAGTAGTGATTTATGACCACAAAGGCGAACTGGAAATGCATGCGGGACAAGCTTGGATGAGTTGATGCTTAGTTTGGCATGTTTGCAGAGGTAACCCTTAAACGCGTAGCTGTGTAGAGTGCTGCAACACGCTCGCGAGGATGGCAACATCAACCACTTCACTGCGAAAGTTTTATATCTTTTTGGTTTGCTATAAATTCGCATGTATTTTGATAGGATTTGTTGTTGTTAATGATATGTGCGATTCAACGCATTGTTTGGACACACTTTGATGCGTGGCGTCGCAGCGTCTCACTTTAATTGTTGGCAATAAAATTTATGACCTACAAATAATAGGACTTTTACAACAGCGACCAAGTGTAGCGCCATACACTTGGCGAGGGTGGTGGTGTAGAAAAGGGTGTGGAGGGAGGTGTAGGAAAAGAGACGAACACAGGGTAAAAAAGTCACTTGTTTTTATTACAAGCTCACAAATCACTGTCTTGAAATAAAGCACTCTAGTGAACTTGGGATGGGTAAAGTTCGGGGTCCAAAGACATTCGCTATTTCGTATATAGAGGAATGTTTGAACTCTTCTTGCTTTATCTTTGAAGATCGAGTTGACATATCTGTTTTTCATTTTTTCTAGGACCTTAGATTACTCAAAAAAAGGGGACACTTTTGGACTATCCAAAACCTAAACCCACAGATCATAGAAGCTGGACTTCATCTACGTCTAGTTTGAGCTAGATAAACTTATAATTCCGTATCTCGGTTTAACGATTTGAAACCGCCTTCTGAGCTTGGAACAACTGGAACTTTAAGCCTTACAGCCTCGTAAATTTCAGAAAAAAAGAGTTGACTTTTCTAGTTCAACTTCTGCTAAGGTCATCGATACCGAAAAAAATAATTCATTCCAAAATCTCTACCCGAGGTGGTGGATGCATTATTTTTAGTTGGATTCCATCAAAGCCTGCTCTGACTTGCATAAAGCTTTTTTATAGCTCGTTCATAGGCAGTTTCGTCCCACCAGGCGATTTAGACGGAACTACCAGGACACTTAATTCCACTCAAATAGAGAGGGCCGGCGTCTTCTTAAGGTGACTTTATTGTTCTAAGTGCCTTTATGGGACCTCAAACTTCCTTTTAGGAACTTCAAAGTGCCTTTATGGGACTTCCAAGTTCCTTCTGGGACTTCAAAGTTCCTTTCTGGGTCTTCAAAGTGGGGGACTTCAAAGTACCTTCAGTTTTAACTTTAATAGAATGAGTCCATCAAGCACGGTATTCTTTGATTTTAAGTGAGATAAATTCACGTCCTTCAAAGTGCTTTTATGGAACTTCAAATCACCTTTGTAAAAGTTAAAATTGTCTTTTGGGGGACTTTAAAGTGGTTTTTTGTAGTTCAAAGTGGCATCTAGGAGCTTCATAGTGACTTATGGGGACTTAAAAGTGGCTTATGGGGACTTCAAAGTGCCTTCAGCCGCGAGTAAAAAAATCAGCTTTTTGAGGTAATAAAAATTATTCCAGAAAGTTTCTGGAAGAGCTGCCCTTTTGTCAAATCTGCCCAGTCCAATACTAAGACGCAGCAGAAACCATTCTGAAAACTTTTGAGCTGGGATATCCGAGCAGAGCTGCAGTTATCAGATATTCTTTAGTCATGCAGCCTCTACAATCCAATTTGAACAAAAGCTAAAAATGCATCCTCTTAAATGCGTTTGTTTGTGTGTTTGCATCTATTCATTGGATGATATTCAATCACGTCATTAAGATGTCAATTGTCAATGGGCGGCGCAGATGTGTGCCCTTGAAACCATGAAATAATAAAAACAAAACCATTAAAATCCCTAACTAATAGCAATTGCACCCACACAAAGGTAGGTAGGTATAGAAATATGCGCTGTTATGGACATTAGGGTGTTTCGTTTTGAGGTGATATTTTTTTTAGAGAATACCTAGTACTGTACTTAATGTCTATGCTCAAAATATATGTCTCAAAATATTTTGAGCACACTACGAACAGTGTATAAACTAAAATAATTTGGGCCAATTTGTATGGCCACCACTGTGTACAGCGTGATTAAATTATTTCTGGCCGTAAAGTGGATTCTAAAACTTGAGTTGGACATCTGAAAACACGTCGGAGAAAATTTTACTTAATTCTGTACAACGGGTTTTGAGTGAAGCGCGAACAAACAGTCGAAAATTCTTAAAAATGGCTCATTTGACTTCTAATGCTCTAATATAGGTAGCTAAAATGGAGTCTTGTCTAACTATAACTTACATATAATTTTATTATATCAGAATTAGATTTTCATGTAGAAAAATAAAGAAAAAAAATCTCCAAAACGGAAACACCCTAATACCGATACTCAATTGCACCGAACAAACAATGAAATAATTGCATACAAAGGATAACGTACATACTTAGTAATCGATCCAAATAAAGCCGGATTATCGGCGCATAAAATGGCTTGAATGGATGTAGAAATACACCGACACACACACAAGCACATATAAATTCTCGTAAATTGGGATGAATATAAAATTGGCACAATTGCAGTAGCACAAATCACCGACTCAGCGATCAATACAACAAATACAAAACAACATCAACAATAAGATTCACAGCGTTGAAATTACGTTTACATAGTAAATACTTACATCAGGGGCGTATCTACGAGGGTGAGTTTCAGGTTCAAACCTCCTCTTTGAAATCCAAAAAGTCATATTTTTCACTTTAATACAGCAAAAAATATACCTAGCAAAAATTACTCGACAAATATAGTAAAAATCCTCACAAAAAAATAGTAAAAATTGAACAAAAATATAGGAAAAAAACAGAAAAATATAGTAAAAAAAAAACACAAAAATATAGTGAAATACAAAGAATACAGTAAAAATTACACAAAAATATAGTAAAAATTTAACAAAAATATAGTGAAAATTGAACAAAAATATACAACAACAAATATAGTAAAAATTACTCGACAAAGATAGTTCCTCGAAAAATTAGTCAAAATTCAACAAAAATATTGTAAAAAATTACCCATAAATATAGTAAAAATTACACAAAAATATAGTAAAAATTGAACAAAAATATAGTAAAAAATAACACAAAAAATAAAGTAAAATTTCACAAAAAATATAGTAAAAATTACACAAAAATATAGTAAAAATTGAACAAAAATATAGTAAAAAATTACACAAAAATATAGTAAAAATTTAACAAAAATATAGTAAAAAATAACACAAAAAATAAAGTAAAATTCCACAAAAAATATAGTAAAAATTACACAAAAATATAGTAAAAATTGAACAAAAATATAGTAAAAAATTACACAAAAATATAGTAAAAATTTAAAAAAAATATAGTAAAAAATAACACAAAAAATAAAGTAAAATTTCACAAAAAATATAGTAAAAATTACACAAAAATATAGTAAAAATTGAACAAAAATATAGTAAAAAATTACACAAAAAAGTAAAGTAAAATTACACAAAAATATAGTAATAAAGTTACACAAAATATATTGAAAAAAATACACAAAAATATAGTAATCTACGGAAAAAATACAGTAAAAGTTACGTGAAACCCTGAATGTGACATTGCCCATACCAACAAATGTGGGTATATAATTTTTTGAAAAACAGCCATAAAAGGCAAGTTTTGAGAACTGTGAATCAAAAATATTCTCAAAAAAAAAAAATATACCCCGCCCCCTTTCCAAAATACTGAATCCGCCACTGACTTACATACAAATACAACAATTCTATTCTACATTTACAACAAACAATGAGACGAATAAATATCGATTTCATGCAATTAATGTTTTTCAAAGGCGGGGGCACAATTTCATAAAATTTATATCTACGTTTTCGAAGAGAAAATTTTCTTTTGTCCAATTGATGCGTTTTGATGATTTCGCTTGTTTGATGTTTTCAAGTGGGCTAAATGATCGAATTGTCGTTGAATGAAATAAGGGCGTGTTATTGATATGGTATTGAGATTAGAGTGTGGAATTATAGAGTGATTGTTTTTTTTTTTTTACTCAAACTTGAAATCAGCCTAATAAGGACTGTATTGGTGTGGCACAACTGAACTAATGCCGTGGTTAGAAGTGGAAATTGGGGAAGAGACTGATTTTACTGTTTTGAATGCCGCAATTTCATTGGAACTGAAAAATTAATAGAAATTCTAACCAAGTGTGCTATTTATTTGACCGCCACTGTACATTAAAGCAAATGTAGGTAATATGAGCAATTCGAGGACTAAAGATAAATATATTTTTTTTTTTTTTTTTTTTTTGTGGTAGAAGTCCAATGAAGGAGCATTCAATGGAAAAAAATATTTTAAAAAGATTTCAAGCTGAAATAGACACTTTCGATATCCTTCAGGCGAGGTTAAATTTTCCTAAATTTTTTGGTATCTATTAAAAAACTTTTTAATATATAGATATATTTTGAAAGTCTCGTCTTAAATAAAATCTGTATAGCTATCAGTCGTCAAAAAAGTTCAAAGTTGCTAAAATAAAAATCGTTGCACTACACTGAAAAAAAAATTAAACAAAAAAACTTGCATGAATGACTGTCAAAAACCTTAAAACCCAATTAGACGTCGTCCAACCGCGCGCACATTAGTTCGAACTCCTTCTCACTCCACTCGCTGAGGTGATTAATAAAAGCGTTAATAAATAGGTTTGAGTTACTGATGCTTTCATCAAATTTTCAAACGTGAAAAAATCATTCATTCAGTCGATCATTTATTTTCAACTTAACGAGGTACCATTACTAGTGGACACAGATTATATGGACCACCGGACGGTAACAGTAGCATTTAGAAAAGAGTAATCATGCAGCGGCAGCTAAATCATCGAACACAGACAAACATAAGAGATAGTATGACTATGCGAAGGCTTTAGCTCATACTGGGCACTACAAAAAAACGAAGGAAGATCAAATTATTTTGAGCCATTTATTTTGACTACAACAAAAACGCCTGCAATATATGAAACAAAGACGGCATTCTTTTGTGCCTGCTTTTTTATTAAATTTTTATGTTATTTTATTTTTATTATTTTTGGTTTGATTTCATTATATTAAATTAAGTTTACTTTCATTTTATTTCACTATTCTTACCTTATTTTATTTTATTTATTTAATTTAATTTTTTATTTTACTTTATATATTTTTATTTTTTTTTTATTTTTATTTTTTTTTATTTTTTATTTTTATTTTTTTTTTTTTGGTTTATTTAATTTATTTAATATTAAAATTTTTTTTTTTAATTTTGTTATTTTTTTTTTTTATTTTTTTTTTTTCTTTTTTTTTTCTTTTTTTTTATTTGATCTTATTTAATTTTAATATGTATTATTTTATTTTTTTTATTATTTTTTTGGTTTTATTTTATTTTATTTTTTTATTTTTTTATTTTATCTTTTTTCTAACTTTTAAGTTTTTCTTTATACATTTTTTTCATTTCAATGTTTTGCACCTCGTTCACAAAAGAATACCGCATATAACAATAATAAAAAAGCTCCAACAAATACTGCAAAGCGTTAACGAGCTCAACAACAACATCAACAAAAATGTAACAGTTAAATTGCCTCACCTGAAATTGTGTTGTTAATTTTCGGCGCTGTCATTATTGTTGTTGTTGTTGTTGTTTTCGTTAATAGCCTTCTACGCCGTGTGCTGCATGTTGTTAGCAACATTTTTTTTCTGTTTCTTCAGCTCCTCTCGTTTTTTGTACAATATTTATTAGTATTACTGTCCTTGTGGTTGTTGTGATTTTTGTAGTTTGTTCTTGTTGTTGTTATAGCAAGTGTGGCGCCAAGGCCCCACACGTTATTATTAATTTGTAAATTGCCTGTTGCGGCTGAAATTGTTTAACTTTTGTTCCTTCTTTAAATTTTCGTTTCAAGTCTCTCTTCCTGAGTTTCGCTGCAGATTGCTACTCTTTCAGTATGTCTCTCTTACTGAACAGCGGGGAGTATGTGTGCTCGGTGGAAGATGAAGTAAAGATAGGTAGATCAAGTTAAAGTGCAGACAATTTGCTGATTATTTCAATGCACCTGATCGAGCTCGAGATCAGTGGCTGGATAAGGCAAGTTGATGGGCTAGTAAACTAATGAGAATTAGAAAATTTGAAAGTTCGAAAATTTAATTGCCTATTAAGGTATTTATTTGATGTCCTAAGAGCAGAGTTCGTCCAGGGAAGGTTATTTTATAAAATTTTTTATTTGATTTTATCTTGTTAATTTTTTTTTCTATTTTTTTAATTTGTATTTATGTTTTGTTTTAATTTTATTTTATTTATGGTTATTTTTATAATTTATTTTTATTTGATTTTTTATTTTTTTGTATTTATTTTTTTTATTTTATTTAATTTAACAAAAAATTTTTATTTCAATTTTTTTTATTATGTTTTATTTCATTTTACGTTGTTTTATTTTATTCGATTTTTTTTCAAATTGTTTTATTTTATTTTATTTTACTTAATCTTTTATTTCACTTTTGCTTTTATTTTATTTTTTTTTTAATTTTATTTTATTTTATTCTATTTTATTTTATTTTTTATTTTTGTTTAGTTTTATTTATTTTGTTTTATTTTATTTAATTTTTTTATTTTATTTTATTTTAAATTATTTTAATTGACAAATTTTTTAGTTTATTTTTTTCATTTTATTTTATTTCATTTCATTTTATTTTATTTTATTTTATGTTATTTTATTTTATTTTATTTTATTTTATTTTATTTTATTTTATTTTATTTTATTTTATTTTATGTTATTTTATTTTATTTTATTTTATTTTATTTTATTTTATTTTATTTTATTTTATTTTATTTTATTTTATTTTATTTTATTTTATTTTATTTTATTTTATTTTATTTTATTTTATTTTATTTTATTTTATTTTATTTTATTTTATTTTATTTTATTTTATTTTATTTTATTTTATTTTATTTTATTTTATTTTATTTTATTTTATTTTATTTTATTTAATTTTTTTATATTTTATTTTATATTATTTTATTTTATTATATTTTATTTTATTATATTTTATTTTATTTTCTTTTATTTTATTTTATTTTATTTTATTTTATTTTATTTTATTTTATTTTATTTTATTTTATTTTATTTTATTTTATTTTATTTTATTTTATTTTATTTTATTTTATTTTATTTCATTTTATTTTATTTTATTTCATTTTATTTTATTTTATGTTATTTTATTTTATTTTATTTTATTTTATTTTATTTTATTTTATTTTATTTTATTTTATTTTATTTTATTTTATTTTATTTTATTTTATTTTATTTTATTTTATTTTATTTTATTTTATTTTATTTTATTTTATTTTATTTTATTTTATTTTATTTTATGTTATTTTATTTTATTTTCTTTTATTTTAATTTTATTTTATTTTACTTTGTTTAAACTTTTTTAATATTTGATTCTATGACTATCCACTTGGGTGTTGCCACTTGGGACGGTTTATAGTGTTGCCACCTATCTAAATTATTTTTAAATATTGAGTAATATGGGTATCAAATTAAAGGTATTTTCGGCGACATACCAACTGAAATATTTTCAAGTAGGGTTGCCACTTAACCACATTGTATTTGTATATCCGGTACTATCTCGAGAAGAGTTTGACCGTTTCGATGAAATTTGGCCATTTGGATAGTATAGTTGGTTCTAAGACTTTTAACTCGGGAGTTGCCATTTGTGGCGGTTTACATGGTTGCCATCTAGGTCAATTTTTTTTAAGTATTGAGCAAGATATACCAATATGGGTATCAAATGAAACTTATTTTCGGCGATATGACAACTAAAATATTTTCAAGTAGGGTTGCTGACCAGGGTTGCCATTTTACCGAATTGCACTTATGTGTTTATATTGGGGTCATTTTGGCGTTAATTTGGGAACATTTTGGAGATCAACTTGGGGTCAATTTGGGTGATTTTTGGATCATTTTAGAATAATTTTTGAGTTCAATTTGGGGTAATTTTGGATCATTGAGGAATCATTTAAGATCATTTTGTGGTCATTTTGGGATCAAATTGTGATCATTTTAAGATCATTTTGGTGTCATTTTAGGATTATTTTGGGGTCATTTTGAAAAAAATTTTAGGCCATTTTGGAATAATTTTGGGGTCATTTTAGGGTCAATTTAGGATCATTTTAGGATCATTTGGTGTCAATTTGGGATCATTTTAGGATCATTTTGGTGTCATTTTAGGATTATTTTGGGGTCATTTTGAAATAATTTTGGGGCCATTTTGGAATAATTTTAGGATCATTTTAGGGTCAATTTGGGATGATTTTAGGATCATTTTGGTGTCAATTTGGGATCAATTTAGGATTATTTTGGTGTCATTTTAGGATTACTTTGTGGTCGTTTTGGGGTCTATGCGACAAAATCGTGCAACCTCGGTCACGTAGGTACTTCCATTTTATTTTGGTCAATTTTTTTAATTTATATTTTTTACTTTATTTAATATTATTTCTTATTTTTTAATTTATTTTTTTAATTTTATTTTGTTTTATGAAGGAACAGTAGCGGAAGTCAACAAAAAAAAAATAATTGTTCGAAATTGAGTTTCGAATAACTCATTTTTCAGAAGAAACTCAGCTATGCAGTTATTCCAAAAAAATCAGCGTTGATTGACCCCACCCCCGTAAACACGAAACACTTAATTGATAGAGGAAACTCGCGTGTGGTCCCGCACAACACGAAATAGCAATCACGCTTGGACTACTGCTGGGCTACTAACGCGATGCTAACAAGCCAAATAATAAAAGAAAGAAATAATCAATGGAAGCTGAGGAGGCCAGCATAAACAAAATAATTAAATAATAAAAAAAGAAACGAAATATGAGAAGAACAAGAATTAAAATTAATAAAAAAAGATTTAAAAAAGAAATTTCAAAGAAATCTCTCTATTAAAATTGACGTTGACTTGAGTTCAAGCAATTGCAGTGCAGAGTAAGTGGCAGTGGCTAAACCGCAAGACCACACCAAATTTAATTGCTGCGCATGCGCAACGCTGCCGTAAACGGCGTGTAGTAAGCGCTTGAGCTACTTGTTAATTTTGTGATTCAATTTTGTGTGTTTTTTGTTGTTTTTATACTTCTCCACTTTGTGTGGTTGTTTGCATGGACGACGTCATGCACGTTAACAAGTTGAAGCTGCGCAAATTACCTCACACACACATCCAAAACTTAATAACTTCTTCAACTTGCGCCAGAAAGCACCAAAAAATTGCAGTGAAAATAAAATTAAGCATGCGCTGGGAAACCTGTTAGCTATCTCCAACAATACCTAGCGCTGATGGGCCGCCCAAAAAGTCATTGCCAAAACGTAGAACGCACGCAAACCAATCAATCGCTTGTTAGCTCATTTTAGGCCCACTAACAATTTGGTAGCAGCTGCTGTGGAAGATCATTTGCCCTGCGTCCACAAATTTCCTTTACAACGACACATAAATAAGTATTACAAATTATATTAATAATGAGTTCATTATGACCCAATGGCATCCGGCGGCTCGTTAAAATCCAAATATGAAAATCACGAAATTTATAAAATGCGTGAGACCACACGCGTCTGCGTTTTGTTGGTGAAATGTCTTTATTATACTACGTAATGAATCCGGAAGCACAGAGAGAGGAAATGGAAGACCGATGCGGTGGAAAGAAAGTGAACACAGCAGTGAGTTGAAGCGAGTCGTGTTTCAGTTTTCTTACATTTCGAGTTGGGTCTAGGGTGATGGAAAACTTTTTTGGGAGGACCGTTTGATGAAGTATTTTAGGATAGGGACGTAGTTGTTGCAAGCTTAATTATGCAAGGAAAGTGAACAGCCCGCTCCACCTATGCCATTTTCACCTACTGCATCACATCAAATCTCCGCAAATCATAAATATCACATCACATAAAATCTTTATAAAATTTAATCACATCTTAATATCAACAAGAAATCTCCTTAAATCGAATCACATTGAATTTCTTATAAATTCATATCACTTCTCAAAATCACATCCCATAAAAAATCATCACATCACCTCACATTCCAAAACATCACATTCCAAAACATCACATCCCATACCACCATAACATATCCTCTATCACATCAATTTAAATCACATCACGTGATATCAAAACACATCACATCAAATCTCAGTAAATCAAATGTTAACAAATCACCTCATCCACAACATCCCAGCCTATCATAACAAATCACATCATATCTTCGCTCAAGATTATCGCTTATTGAAGATCTCTTCTCACGTAAACATCACATCCTAACTATAGTATAGTCCCATTTTCCTTTCTCAAATAGGGGTCTAATGCTCTGTTAGGTTAAAACGTATATCTCAGTCAATGGTCAGGTTTAAGGCCAGGTTTAACAAACTACTTTTTTGGCATGCTTTTATCTTGGTCTCCTACGAGAGGCATAGTTCCATTGCCCCTGATAGCCTGACGCGATTTGGTATTATGGTACAGAGATCCAGAAGGGCTGGGCAAAGCGGCCACCTCCAAAATCTCTTTGAAGGTTGGGAAGGTAATATAGGCAATCTTTTGTCTGAATAATTCCGTGAGTTTCGTTACTAGCATCTTCTGGTACTAGTCCGCATGACCTGAACTATTTTCAGGTGTGATCATTGTTAAATTTCCTTCGATACTCGCCGCTGGCATCACGGGAAGGACCAAGAATCTTCCGGAGAACTTTTCTCTCTTGACACTGACTATGATTCCGAGCCGTACATTAGGACTGGTATGATGAGAGACTTTTAGAGCGTGTTTTTTTGTTGTCGAGAGACACTTTACTTCTCAATTGCCTACTAAGTTCTCCGTTGGATTTCTAGACTGATGTTATTTTCGGAGTTAACGCTGGTTCCCAAATAGACGAAGTCCCTCACCGTTCCAGATTTGTAGCTATCAATACTTCGTCTTGTCCTCGTTAATCGCAAGACCCACTTTTTTCGCTTGCTTATCCAGTACAGAGAAGGCAGCGCTCACCTTGTGGTTGCTTAGGCCAATGATATCAATATTATCGGCATACTCCAGCCTTAAAGTGCCTGAAGACCAAATCTTTCAACTCGATGACTTCAGAGAAAGCGGAAGTAGTCTGCCAATACAAAAAGAGGAAGATTAATTGAAATATTAATAAGCAATTTTGTTAAGACATCACAATCTCGTCACGCACTGTTGCATAAGTGATACCCAAAGTTGACTTAAACAAATCGCAGTCATGTCACGCTGAACCAAAGCCAGTTTCTGTATGTGGCAAGACATTGTTGCAATTAGAAAAGTTGTTAGTTATTACAAAGTGAGTGCTGAACTAACAAACAAATTATGTAGTTGTTGTTACTATTGTCGCCACTACTGCTGTTGTAATTTATGTCACGAATTTGTCTCGGAATTGAGACGCCGCCTTCATCGCGAAGATGAGCGTACAACTTGCGATTGGTTCATACGATCGCCTGATCGCCTAATCGAATATTTCACAATGTTTTGCTCTAATTTCTTTGTGTAGTGGATTTTGTCATGATAATTGTTGTTGTGATATTTGTTGTAGTTCTGTTACTTGTTGTTGTTTTTGTCACAACCTAGTTTGCTATCTTTATCCACGCGCTACGTGCTGCTGTTTATATTGCATGCTGAGCGCAACAAATTCAATCGAGGAAAAGCCGAGCTCAACCATGCGATTTGGTGACGGACGTCGAAGACCCCTAGAGTCTAAGACACAAGAGTTTAGTAGCAACGGTAGCAGTAGTTAGGGTAAATAGTGTAGATACAGCAGCAGGAAGTACATATGTTTGAATGATAGGCAACAGTTGTTAGCAACAACAACTACAATGATAACGAAAGAAGACGTTTGTGGTTTTTCGAATTTTTTTCAGAGCACATTGAATGACAACAAATATCGCCTGACTTCACGCTTGACTAGCGGCAGACAAATAGTCGGTAGCTATCGACGACAAAGTGGACAACAACAATTAGCCATCACAACAGCAACAACAGCTTAAAATCAGCTTAGAAAAAAACCTTTCAAATTCAGTCGACTAAGTTATATATTTAAGTCGTAAGTATTAGGAATGTAACGAAGCTTCGTTTCGGATCGGACCTTCCGATTGATTAAGAAGTCAATTAGTAAAACAGGGCGCTGGCAAATGGTAGCAAAGATTTCAAAATATTTGACAGTTGCAAGGTGAATATAATTTCACACTCCCTCGAGGTCCTACTAGGAAAAAATTTTTGACAGGTATGAGATGAATATAATTTATTTGTATATATATATTGTTTAACCTTAGCAAAAAGATCTAACCATTGCAGTTTGTTATCACGAGGTGAATATCAGTTTACGACCCCTCAAGTAGTAGTCAACTTTTAGCCGGCTTCGACTATCGATTTCAGCCGCCTATTTTCCGCTACATCCTTAGTATATATGTGGACAGCTCGATATTTGCCGGCATTCTCTGAGTGGCAAGTGGCACGCAGTGTATGCACGCAATGTGCCTCACGTAACAGCTGCTGCAACAACAAGTATTAGACTATGTAGCTTATTCTCCCTATTAACATCAACCATTTAAATAATTTTGGTAAAAAAATTAAGGTGAAAATTTTTAAAATTTTAAAAATAATAATACATGAAAATATTACCGAAAAAATTACCGCAAGAATTTCACGCACCAATAACGCCATCACAAATAAAATTCTTTCTAATTTACAGTTGTGGCATAGCGGCGAAAAATTTATTTTCATACACAAGTATGTATGTATGTGTGTATCTTTGTGGCAGAGCGAACTGCTAAGGAAGGCGCGACTATTTAAATGTTTTACGAAAAACTGTTTTAAAATATGTAGTAATAAATTTTAGAATATGCAAAAAATTTCCCACAGAATGGAAATTTGCCCAAACTTCTAATCAACATGTTTTAAACAAATAAAATTCGGGTTTGAAGCTTTAAAAAAGTAAGAAGAAAAGTTGTTGCACATTTTCATCAATGTAAAAAATTTCCCTATTAGGTAATTTTCGGCTATATACATTTTTGTGTCGTTAAAAACGTTCTGCAACACTATGAAACGCGATTATAGAGTTTTAATACATTTTATTCTAAGTTTTCGAGTGAACAAAAAAATTTCCCAAAAAAGGGAAATTTTTAAAATTCTTTGAATGATGCTGAAATAAACTTAAAAAGTAAAAAGACCCGCTTTGCTCATCTCTTTAGTGCTGAAAACTAAATTTCCCTATAGAGGAAATTTTAGCTTAGTAATTTTTTCAACACTAAACAGAAGTATCACATTATTATGCAGTTAATTAGTTACACCACGTTAAAAATATTAAAAATTTCACTACAGGGTGTTAATTTTGACCATGTTTGGTATATGAAATCAGTTGGATTTTCCCAAAAGGGGAAATTTTTAAAATTCCCTAAATTATGCTGAAATAATTTTCAAGAGTAAAAAGATATACTTTGTTTATATGTATTTTCAGTGCTGAAAACTTAATTTCCCTGTAGGGGAAATTTCTGCTGCATATATTTCTTAACACTAAACAAAAGTTCTTATTTCCAGAAAATTAAACTGTAACCTAGCCTCTTCAACTTGTGGTGGCCTTACATACATACATATGTACATATAACTTCAGCTCGCAAGCCTTGCTCAGAGTATTTCAAAACCAAGTACGGTAACCTTTATATGTACTTCATTCACAAGCACTGGCGCCTAAAATGTATGCAGTCGAATTTATTTCCCACAAAAAATGTTTTCTGAGCCTAACAGCCAATCTAAATATTTCTGCCTTTTTTGTTGATGCCACACTTGCGGCACCAACAAATAGCCTTTCTTGAACCTGAAGCTGACAACCAAGTCATCAAAGCTGTGATTTTCTGACATTTATGAGTGACGTTTGTGTGTCAAGATGCGATATGACAGTAAGCGCCGCCACTGCATATGTTGGCGATGCCGCCAAAAAAACAGAAGTGACAATCAACAACTGAAACAACAATCATACATCTCACATATTATGGGGCAGATAAAATCAGAGGCGCGCAAAAGACTTAAAGAAGAACAGCAAAGCTAATAGTAGCAACACCAGTAGTGGCACTACACACGCCAACAACAAATACAGACACCACCTCCTTCCGCGCTGCTCAGCTCTCTTGGACTACTATGCCTGGCTGGCGGCCCGCGCCACACAACTGATGGCTGATTGCTGATTTCTGCGAAATTTTGATGAGCTGACATTGCGCAGCTTTTGAAGTTTTACCGCTCCGCACTGGCGCTACTGTTTTTACGCTTTCAATCGAGCGTTTAAAGGGCGCATAAACTGTGGCGCATGCCCGCTTTGACACGAAAGCCGCGCCGCCGTCCTTTCGCCACCTCGACCACTTCGGTGCGAAGTCAAATTTTTCATCTTCATCATAGTGGCGCTGGCGTCGTCGTCACTGAGGCTGAGATTTGTCAGAACTGAGATTGTGGTTTGCAAAGAGCGTGTAAGATGCGCCAAAATTCCTGGAAATTAGCGGCAACATAAACTTCATAGATTGCCCACATATGCGCCGTAGTAGGCTCTCTAACGGCAGTAATGTTTATCAAAGACCCACTTTGTTGGGAAAAAGTGAAGCTTGCGCTGTTTGCTGTTGCAAATTCCCACCACTTGTTGTGCGTTGATTGTTGTTGTATGTAGTTGAAGTGCTGTGTAAATTTATTTGCATCGCTTCGCGCTGACATCATTCAAATGGCATACCCGCCGTCAGCACAAACGTCCAACGAAAGCCCATCAACCAAGCAACCAACCAGCCAAAAGGCACAATCGCCCATCCATCTATCCATTTATCACCCCATCTTTTGGTGCAATCATGCAACCAATGCACTGCCGCTTTTGATCTTCTATGTTGGCATTCTAACAGCTTCTGCTTCCTTGTTTTCTTCTCGTTGTTGGGTTAAGTGTTTGATTGCTGTTGGCAGGAGTAGCACCGGTAACAAGGCTTTCAAATTTGTCAAGTGTTGTCCAAAGAGACACTTGAAGTGTTACTTAAATGTTTTAGCTAACGTTGAAATGATTTTGTTAAAAGAAATGGAGAAGAAGAAGAAATAGAGACGAACACGAAAGCAGGAAGCGTTAAGATGCCGCTAGCGGAAGTCGAGCGTGTAAACTTTTGAAATGACCTTTGACCTGGTTGAATGCACAACGCAAGCGCTAGCACTTGATGCTTTGCCCTGAGACTCGACAAATCCGGCTGGTGCCTTCTAGCGGTAACAGAAGAACGGAGGTGTGATGGTTAGAAAAATTTTCCAAAACAAGGAAATTTTTTTTAAATGTATTAAACATTATTTCTATTCAAAAAATACAGCTTTTGCTACAATTGTCTTGCAAAGTTATGGGTAATGGGTCCTTTTTGACTGGTTTTATCAATCTAATTAATTTCCCTCTTGGGTAATTTTCGGCTAAAACGTTCTTTATTGCTAAACCAGTTCATTCGTGTTACAACGAGAATTAAATGATGATTTTTGTTAAGTTTTGGCCTCTAAAAAAATTTCCCAAAAAAGGGAAATTTTCAAAAACTTTAGAAAAGTGGCAAAATTTGGTAAAAAGGAATCAAAAAAGTAGTTGGGGAAATTTTAGTTAAACAAATTTTTAATTCAATAGGTAAATAAGCATTAACAAACAAAATTTAGCTGACGAGTTTAAAATACTTTTGGCGGGTGTTAGTAATGCTAAGTGCATACAAGATAAACCCGACTAAAACTAGAGGTTATTTTTTTCGTCTGGTTTCATTAATTTAAATATTTTCCTTCATGGGTAATTTTCGGATATAAAGTTCTTTATCGTTTAAACTCGTTCCTTGCCGGTTTAAGAATCATGAAAAGGGGATTTAAGTATTATTTTTCAAGTTTTGGTCTGTAAACAAAATTTCCCAAAACAGGGAAATTTTCAAAAACCTTAAAAAAATACTAGAATTAGCTTTAGAAGGAATCAAATAAGTTGTTTCGTGTTTTAAGCGTAGTTACAAAAAAATTCTCATTTGGGGAAATTTTTAGTTACACACATTTTTATCATTAAACCCCGTTTCTTGACGGTATAAGAAGCATCAAACGGAGTTTCATAAATTTTTTTCAAGTTTTTGGTTTGCAAGAAAAATTTCCCAAGAAAGGGAAATTTTTAAAAACCTTAAAAAATTACTTGAATTAGCTTTAGAAGGAATCAAATAAGTTTTTTCGTATTTTTACTGTAGGTACAAACAATTTCTTTTTTGGGAAATTTTAGTTGAACACATTTTGTAGCTCAAAACATGAGCATGGTGCATGCAAAATAAAAAAATAAAAATAAATATAATAAATTAAGCACATAACAAAGAAAATAACTAAATAAAATGAAAAAAAAAAATTAATTAATATAAAATGAAGTAAAATAAAACCAATTAAAAGAAAATAGAATAGGATAAAATGAAAATAAATAAAATAAGAAATAAAAAAAAAAATACAATAAAATAACGTACAAATAAACAAAATAAAATAAAATTAAAAAAATAAAATAAAAACAAATAATAGAGAAGAATAAAACGAAATGAAAAAAAAAAAAATAAAATAAAAAACAAAAAAAAAATATAAAATAGAATAAAAAAAAAAATATAATTATAAAAAACTAAATAAAATAGTGAAATAAAAAAAAATAAAATGAAATAAAAAAAATAATAAAAAATAAAATAAAATAAAATGAAATAAAATAATATAAACTCAAAGAGAATAAAATAAAACAAAAAAACTAAAAATAAAAAATTACACAAAATAGTTAAAAAAGTTGAACAAAATAAATAAAATAAAAGAAATAAATAATTAAAAAAAATTAATTAAAAAGAACTAAAAAATAAAGAACCCCAAAAAAAAATAAAAGTACAATAAAATAACTCAAAAATAACGATCGATGAAAACAACAACACGATTTTCCTAAAAAACCCACCAGACGACAATCTAATGCCAGCACACCATCCATGCAACAATAAATTGTTTTAAAAATTTCCAAAGCGAATGAGGACGAGGGCGCTCATTTTGTTACCAACATTTTCCAGCGTTCGTCAACGCTCATGCCATGTTACTTTTAGTTTAGCCGCTGCCATTTGCTGTCACATTGCTTGTGACACTATCCCCACTTGTGGCAAGCGACCGCCCACACTCGGCTCGGCACTGCAATGCGGTCAGTCTTCGGTTGAATGCACCTAGGGCCAGCACCCGCTTAAATAATGTTGCTTACCAAATACATATTTTCCAGTGATTTGTTATTGTTTTTTTTTTTCTTTTGTTTTTACCATTGTTGCAATTGGGGGTGGCGCTGTATAATTTGGTTGCTAGCATGTGGCAATTGCTGCTACCAAAGATTGCGTGTTGCTTTTGTGTGTGCATTTAAGCTGAAAGTGTCCATTAGTTGCGGCAATTTGTGCAATTGCGCTTTGTTGTTGTTGTTTGTTGAGCTTTGTGGCGTTTCAAAATCTGACGCAAAACAAAAGCCTGAAGGGAAAAAAGTTTAGTCAAATTAGACGGAAGCCGGTCAACAAGCCGAATAGCGTGCAACAGTGGTAACACAGAAATTACTTTTGGGTAAATACAGGGTGCCACAAAGCACTTCACTATAAGCTAAGGTTTTTCACAGTGTGACATGAAAAAAAAAAAATAAAAAAATTGAAAAAATGAAAAAATAAAACAAAAAATATGAATAAAATAAAACCATAAAAAGTTTAAAAAGTTAAAAATAAAAAAATAAAAGAAAAAATAAAACCGTAAGAAAAAAAAATATTTATATTAAAGAAAAAAAAATATTTGGAAAAAACAAAAAAGAATAAAACAAAATGAAATAAAATAAAATACAAAAAAAAGTCATATGAAGAAATAAAGATAAAATAAATAAAGTAAAATGAAAACATAAAAATTTTTTTTTTAATATTTATAAAAAAATAAAAAATTAAAAAAAAAAAAAAAAATTTTAAATTCAAAAAAAAAAAAATAAAACAAAATATGTAAAATAAAAAAAAATAAAAACAAAAAAAAAATAAAAAAATCGAATAAAATCAAATCGAAAAAATAATGTAAAAACAAGAAAAAAAAAATTAAATAACCTATGCATCTGCATAAAAAAATCATCAAAAAAATAAAAAGGAAGCTCGGAAAAAGATCTGAGACGCCAAAAAATTAATAATTTTCCTCAACACCCTGTATATGCATTTGTACGCGTGTTTCTATTTTCTATGTGAACCACTAATTGCTGTGATTTGTTGCACATTTGTGGCTAGCTAACAGCAACAACAATGCCAGCTGTTGTGGGGTCACAAATGGTCACTGACTAACTCAAAATGTGTTGTTGCTGTTACTGTTGATTTCCTCATACAAATTATAGTTTGCTTCCCACAACCACCAGCGTCATCATCAACATCTTTGCAACGTCATTACATTCATCATCATAATCATCATCATCATCACCAACAACAACAACATCACCCTTCATTGCCCTCATTGCCACATACCGCCACTTACAGCTAGCTCTCCCTTGCATTGCTTTGTTAACGCTTGCAACATTAGTTTTACCCATGTTGCATAACAATTTGCATGCCACAAACATAAATCCAATTTCAAGTCACAAATAAAACGCTTTTCAAATGTTGACTTGTCACATATGCACTTAACACACATTGAAACACTCGCTCGGCAGTTGTGCACCTGAATTGTCATTAAATACTTACGCTTCACTGTTTAACTGTAACTTTGCCACAAACAACTAATTAATAGGCACCTTCGTGTTACTTCGGCCATATATGCATGTGTGTATGCATGTGTGAGTTCATGTGTGCGTGTGTGAGGGAAATTCAAAATCTAATGCGGTAAAGTGACTTTCCACCAAAACAATTCCCAACTGCTGCAGCAGCATAGCACACAACTTCAAAAGCATATTCCTTCATACAACGACGAGTTTATTGCCGCATAACGCACTGCCACGCCCATCCGTCCAAGTGCTCATTAATATGGGCGGTGACAAAGTCAGTTATACGTATGCTACTATGCTAATTTTGAAACTAGATTTCAGTCTGATTAAATAATTTTGAAATTAAAAAAATCGTTTCCTTCAGTAAAAATACCTGTAATTCTCAACCAGTTTATGGAATGTTATGATGTTACTAAATATTATGATATTTAATATTTTATTGAATTTTCTTTGTCGAGATATACATATATAGGATATTCAAGTGATATCCTACGGTTTTTTAAGATTGAGTATAACTAGGTATTTCATTGGACTACGAAAAGATCATTTGACTTTGATATTATTTTTTGGGGTGATATGACAAGGAACCTTTCAGGAAATCATGATGTGGCATCAAATGTTTTCATTGAAGTAATAATTTTACTGCTGTTAAGTGTTAGTTAATATATGTATCTTTTTAAATTTTTCTCGAGGTTATATCATCAGGATATTTTTGAGACATCGCATGATTCTGCAGAGATTTCATACGATTTTTGTTGGATTTGATATATTCATAGGACTCTGAAATGATCATGTGGCTGTGATGTTGATTTTTTTTCTTCCGGATGATATCATTAGAAACCATTTTGGAAGTCATGATGTGACATCACGTGATTTTTTTTAAGTAATAATTTGAATTCGGTTAGGTGATGCTACGTCATACTTTTTAAAGACCTTTTTGTGATATCGCGCGAATCTATAGATTGGGTGCATCATATATTTATATCAGAAAGCCATAAAGTGGCATCACATGATCGTATTCAAGGTGATGTCATAAGCAACTTTTCTGGAATTCGTGGTTTGACATCACATTATTTATATTCAAGGTGATATCACATCCAATTTTTTAATTCATGGTGTGACATCACATGATTTCATTACAGTAATAATTTAATTGCTGTTAGGTGATGTATGACTTCTCAATCGAGGCCTTCCCCTTCTGCTGCTGGCAAATTTGGGTGTATAAAGGAAAACCTCTTGAGCGGGATCTTCTTTGTCCCTTCGCATAACATGACCCAGCCAGCTGAGTCTTTGGCTCTTTGGGCTTTAATTCGGGGAACTATGGTGAGAACTGCATTCGATATTCACAGTTGGCATTACGGCAAGGCCTATAAATCTTAAGGATACATTTTCTCTCGACAATGTCTATGATTCGGTGCCGTGCATCGGAAAAGGTGTGATGAGAAACTTATATGTAGAGCACTACTGAACTGAGACTAGACGAGAAGAGGGTTCCCCAGATTGTAAAAAAGCTTCTAAAGATCTTCTGACTTTGTAAGCACAGTCTTTTGTAGAGTTCAGCACTCAAATTTATGTGAAAAGAGGGACAGAATCGATAATTCTCACTTTCGATAGTAAACGACAACCTGTAACTTATATCTGATAATATACTTAAGTTCTTAACCTTCCACGATCTGGTGATATTCTGAGAATTTCTCTCATGAGCTAGCGCCTCAAGCTCCTCCTATGGCTTTATGATAATGGGTAGGTACTAAGGCATTAAATTCCGAAGGTTTTTGATAATCCCAGGATTTTGAAATGACAGTCCCGGAGTCACGAGTTTCTTCGGGACGATCTCAGTCGATAGATATTATATCGACTATATCGAAATCCATCCAACGGAGACTCACCCTTGCCAACAAGTGTTACTTTGGACTAAGTAGGCAATTGAGAAGTAAAGTCCTCTCTCGACAAACAAAGATCACGCGCTATAAGTCTCTCATCATACCAGTCCTGATGTACGGCTCGGAATCATGGACAGTGTCAAGAGAATATGAGATGGCCCTTGGAGTATTTGAGGTAAAGTTTATGGTCCTTCCCGTGATGCCAACGGCGACTATCGAAGGAAATTTAACAATGAGCTGTACGAGCTTTACGCAGACCTGACCATAGTTCTGCGGATTAAAGCCCAAAGGCTCCACTGGCTGGGTCATATTATGCGAATGGACAAAGAAGCTCCAGCACAAAAGGTTTTCCTATCGTCGCCTGAATTCGGCAGCAGAGGAAGGGGGAGGCCTCGACTGAGATGGAAACAACAGGTGGAGGATGACTTAAACTCCCTTGGGGTTTCCAATTGGCGTCAGTTATCGCTAAAAAGGAATGACTGGCGTGCTTTGATACGAAACGGCCAAAATCGCCTAGGCGGTTCCGGGATCCCGAAGTCCTGGCTTTTAGTAAATATAATACCGGGATTTCAGAACGAAAAAAGGCGCGAAAGGCCCGGGTTTCGAGATCGGGATTCCCCGGGATCGATCCCTTAATAGCTATGCTAGTCATAATACCTACTAATAATAGTGTTTTTTTTTGTGATTTGTTGTAAGGCAGTTACGATGTTGTTGCTGTTGTTGAGTGATGTATACAATTGACATTTATTGTTGTTGCTGTCAAAATTTGTTGTCACCGTAGTGTGTTGCAACGTTCTCACGCTATAAACTCAAGTAATCAGCGAATAAAGAAAGGCTTCATGCAAAATAAGTTTTTGCCGTTGACATTTATTGTTGTTGCAAGAATCACTATGAATACCTAAATTATTTGCTGTTTTAATGCGCGTAATTTGGTCGTCATTGTGCTTGTAGTTTTTTTGTGTTGTTGCACTATAATTTCTGTGAAAAACGCTTATTGCGTTGATTTGATGAAGGCGACTACACAAACGCACGCCATGTAGGTAGCTGGAGCGGGCAAAGCAGCCAACCAAACAGCCACTCACTCGCTTACCCAGTCAAGCACACGCAGTTGTTATTGTTGCTATTGCCGCCACTTACTTGTGGCATGCCACTTAAAGGCCGCCCCCACTTATTGCTTATTTCCTGTCGTTCTAAGCGTTTTACTAAATAATTTTCTCTCATTACATTTTTTATTTGTTTTGTTGCTATCATCCCACGCCTTCTTCTGCGAATTTCTCACACTCAAAGTAAGCAAATTACGAGCAAAATGTGTATGTAGGTGAGTGTGAGTGCGTTGCATTGTGTGCTTTGAACGGACCACCAGCATCAATTCGTAGTAACAACAACAATCCCCTACAATTGAGCGGCCATAGTACGCGTACACATCGTGCCGCACTCAACGCAATCAAGGCAGCCGCCAACAAGCCACAAACGCTTAGCAGCAGCGTCGCCAACAGCAAACCAGCCTGCTAGCTGTCATAAGCTAGGACGACCGTGCGATCTACATAACATCAACCGCCAGCATCGCTTTATTTCCATCGCCTGCCACCCCTTCGCCGCCTGTCATCCATACATCATGCCCGATCTAGTACCACCCGCCTCAGCGATCGCCATTATTCTCATCATAATAATAAGAAATAATTGAGTTTAATTGAGTGATTGACGTTGCTGACTTTTCCTTTAACTTAGGTCGCTTGGCTTTCGTTAAGATTATTGCAACCACTTACTTCTACCTATATTGTTATTGTAGTTGTTGCTCACCCACAATTTCGAAAGTCTTGCTAAACATTCGAAGAAGCTGAAAAAAAAAACGTAAAATGAGTTGAGCAATAAAAAAAACGAGAGCTCCGACAGCGTTTATGTTGAATTTCGGCAGCTGAAATTATGAGATCAGTCTGTGCCGTTCAACGACTAACGTTTCACATCTTAACCATGTATAGTAAAAAGTGTTGTATTGTTGTTGTTGTGACAATAACTTAAACTAGCTCACTTCCCAAGTATGTACTCATTTTCCTATTCGTATATCTTCTTGCTGCTCTCCTCTGCCTCTTATTTTTCGTCACCTCCCTTTCCAACACAGCATTCCATGTCTTTTCCCTCATATTGCTTATTTACTTTCTGCTGTCCTGATCTCCTTGTGGAGCATAGAGCTTCGACAATGGATCTAAGTCTAACTCTGTTGGGCGGCTCACGACAGATCACGTCCCATGTATAGTTTGCCCCACGCAGCTCGCTCTCGACAGTTCTTCGCCATGTTTGGGCACCGGTTCAGCGAGATCCCCGAGGATTTCTTGTTCTTGTTGTAACGAGGTGTAACCCTACCTAAATGTCAGACAGGGTCACCCCGAGTGTATTGCTCTTGGCCGGGTCGATATAAGAAAACGGCCCGGGTCGTTTCGGTACGATGGGTACAGCACAAGTACTGGTACCGTTCTCGTAGAACCGGCAATACAAGCAACTAGCCGTGTAGGCCATGTAGGTCATTTAGCGTTACCCAGGGTGCACGAACGGGGAGGCGACCTACTCGTAAGGCTTGCTTTACAATGTTGGCTGTTGGTTTTCGAAGCATGCGGCCGATCCAACTCCCTCATATAGTCCGGTCTAAAGAGCCTTCTATCACATTTTATCGTCTAACTTCCAGGATGAAATGGTAGAGTTTAGGTAATACAAAATCTTACATAAACATTTGATTTAGACAGCGGGCGAAGCGAAAGGCTCCGACTGAAATAGTCGAGCTCTGCAAAATACAATGTGAATGTGGCTTAGAATTCAGCATACTTTGTTTTCCATCAGTAAGTTATCCATAGATGTACCCCCTCCCCAATCCAGGGTGTTGTGCGGCACCGTGTCCATTTGACGTTTGCAGCCGGGAGGCAAACCGTGGCTGTAGTCGAACGAACGAACTCTCCGATAACGGATCGACTCAGAGTGTAACTACGGTCTTGGCGCGGTATGGGGCTCTATCATTGACCCTAAGGTGGCCTTGTCCAGCGAGGGTTCGAAGAACAAGATGAACAAAAATTAATAAAAAAAAAACAATCAAAAATTTCATCTGCTTCGCAGCGGAGGAGAATAGGGTTGGAGCAGGCGAGAACGCAACATAGAAGGTTTGGATAGGTAAATGCACTATATCGGCAGGATATCGTTATTTTCAACGATAGCGGCCAAGCGGCAATCAAATCCCCTGGCTCTTACTAGTTAAACTCTGAACTGACGTTCGGCTGTCGTCGATCTCTTTAAGAGTTGGCCCAACAGAACCGTGTGAACCTCAAATGGATCCCGGAACACAGGGACATGGAGGGAAACTGTAGGACAGACGAACTTGCTAGACAGGGCGCGACCAAGCTTCGGGATAAAGAACTCTTAGGTAGACCAGGAAGCGTTATTTTATCTTTTATTGACTAAAGGAACAAGAAGGAGTGCAGTGAGGGAAAACGTCCGTGGAAAATGCTCAATTTTCTATTTAAGTGCTGTGGCGACTTAGATTTCAATCCGCTCAAGAACTAAGCGCTCCTGCAGACTTTTAGTGTAGATACTGTTCCAACAACAACATTACTAACAAAACCCACAGAATCAATATGAAATAACCCCTAACACAATGATTCATAACTTCAAAGCCAAAAAATATAAAATTTTTGTTGTTGCCACCGTTGATGCTGCTGCTGAATTTGCTGCCGTTGATGCCGCCACTCATCAATGCAATAATAATTCATTTCACTGATCGTTGAACGGCGTACAAATAAGTAGAAAAAAATAAAACAAAATTGAATTTAAAAAACAACAAGCAATTGTTGTCTTGATTTCTGATGCTGCTGATTCTTTTATTTTTATACCCAGCGTACTAGTACTAGTACAAGATATCGAAAATTTCGAAAACCACCTAAATTGAAATAATTCGGTAACGGAAATGACTAAAATGATATAGTTTGGTAAGATGAATCCCTAGTCAATCTACTATAATTTTTTGATAAATTTTCAAAAGCAGGCGTGGCACCGTCCACTTTTCAGTGAGGCATATTTGAAATTTTCACGGGTCATAACTATCAAACTGATTACGGTAAAACGATGAAATTTGGTTACTAGCATAATAGGGAATATACCTGAAATAATTGGACGAAATCCTTTCCCAACCATGCCCACTTCCGAAATGGACAATCCTATGAAAACTACCGGTGGGTATTTAGTGTTCGGTTTAGCCGAACTTAGACTTCCTTACTATTTTTTTAAATATTTTTTTTTTGTTTTTTGCTGATTTGAAATTTAAGGCAAAAATTTATGAGTTGCTGGCTGCTGAACAAATGCTTTGATTCTGCTGTATGGCAATTGTTGTTGTTGGTTCTTCTTTTTTTTGATATTGTTGATCATAACATTTTCTATACTCTGTACAGTAATTGTTGTTGTTTGCAGGCATTTGGTAAGCATCTTCATAACGATCATTTCATTGGAAAGCCATAGGCCTCATTGTCTTGTCACCGCCAGCGGTGGCGGTGCTGGTGCTGATGCTGGTGCTATTCATGTTGGTGAGCTATAGAGCTTGCAACGCCAGTTATTCAGCTGTTTTGGTGTGCGACATCAACGGCATCATAGTCAATACGCCATTGTAGTATATTTCATAAGTTGTTGTTGCATTTTTATTATTGCCTTAGCCAGTTGTCGTCGTCGTCATGGTGGTCTGCAGTCAATTAAAAGGGTCGCCTTTGATTCGTCGTTTGATTTATTCAATTAAGTCAATGTGTGGCAACTTTTTTGTGGCAGACTCAAGCTTTAACTGAAGCTTAGCGATCAGAGCGATGCGGTGGCGTAAGACGTCAAACAGCCACTCACTCATTGTCTATTTTCAGTATAGCTAGTTTGTGATGAACGGCCCGCACAGTGCACATAGTTCAAGTAGACATTTCTAGAAGGTTGTTGCATTCACTTTAACAAATATTTAGTGGCTGCAACAGTGAGCCGCCATGTGGCGTGGCATGAATTACGCGTTGTGTTGCCACTTTTTTTTGGTAGGTAAGTCAACAAGGCGAAATGCTTAGATTCTTTTAAGGGGATTTTGAATTAAAAATTTAAATTTGAAATTGAAATTGCGCACGTTTTTAAATTTTTTTATTTTTAGATAGTTTGTTTTTAGAGAAGCTGATTGTTCTTACTTTATGAATTGCGGGTGGTTTAGCTGAGTGGGTGGTTCTCTATTCATCAAGTTTTGGTTGATATAAATTATGCCACTGATGCTTCTTTCTGTACTTAGTTTTTTCATGACTGTAGCTGTAATGTTACACTGAAAAAATAGTTTCCTTATTTCAAGAAAAATTTCCCTTATTTGGCTCCAAATACATGGCTTCCTTGACTAAGTAACATTTTCCTTAATTTAAAGACTTGTTTTCTTAAATTGGGGAAAAAAGTCTTTAACTTGAGGAAAAAAGTCTTTAAATTAAGGAAAATGTTACTTATGTTAAGGAAGCCATGTCTTTGGAGCCAAATAAGGGAAATTTTCCTTGAAATAAGGAAACTCTTTATTGAGTGTACGCTGTTTCGATATCGATTCCGATATAGAATTTATTGATTTCGATCACAACGGAGTTCGATCAGTAAAAAGTAGGTTGCCACAGTTGGTAGTTTTCTACCGATCTTGGTAGTTCTTTTCTTACTTCTTCGATTTTGATAGTTTTTTTCTGATTTTGTGATTATTATTTACTTAGATATCATATCGAATCGATGGAACTCCCAAATATTTTTGTTAATCTTAAATCTTACATGTGTGTAATACTATTTTGTATTAAAAAAATTGTTTAATAAATTTTTGTTTCTTTACCATAAGCACCTGAAAATAAAATTTGGTAGTTTTTTCTTCATTTGGTGTTTTTTTTCCAGAATTTGGTAGTTTTTTTTTGGCAAGTGGCAACCGTGTTGTGGCAGAGGAAAACAAATTTTTGATAATTATGAGGTGAATAAAATTTCACCATAGAAAAAGCCTATATTTCACCTTAATATGATTGCTTTTCTAATGTTTGAAAGAGGGGCGTAAAGTACCTGACTTGGAAATTTTTGACAGCTATGAGGTGAATATAATACATATTATCAAACTATGTAGGTATGTACAGTAATGGCAACAGAAAAATACATATTTTATCATAATACTCTCCTATGTATTATCGTTTGGCAAGTATTCAAAAAATTAATATTGTGGCGTATCAAACGAAATTTTTGACAGTAATGAGGTGAATATACTTTCAACATAGCAAAAATCATAAACTTCACCGTATAGGACAGCTTTGCTGTACTTTGAAAAAGGACGAAATGTGCCAAACGGCAGTCAAAACTTCGGATGGGATTTTTTGACAGTTATGAGGTGAATATAATGTCATAACTGGAAAAGGCATATATTTTGGCATATTAATCTAATATCGTTTGGCAAAGCTTAAACAATTAATATTGTGACAAATCAAATGCAATTTTTGACAGTAATGAGGTGAATATAATTTCACCATGGGAAAAAATATATATTTCGTTTTAGTATCAGTGCTCTGTTATCGTTTGGAAACGAACGAAATGTTACAATTTTAGCAGAGCAAGTTTTAGTTTTGACAGCTGTGAGGTGAATATAATTTCACCATATTAAAACATACATATATGTCTTACCATAATTATTATAATTATTATTATTATTTTTTTTTTTTTTCAATAAAAGCTACAAAAGAATGTTTCTATATCTTTGGAATTTTTTTACTGCCAAACCCCATCTGAAAACTTACCAAAATAGCCTTCATCAATATTTTTTATACGTTTTTTCCCTCGTCCCCAATTCTTATATCAGGGTTTCATAAAATGATGTTAGAAAAATACTTCAATAGATACTGTGGCATTCGAGTGGAAAGATTTCTGTTTTTTTCGAATCGCCATTGCGGAAAATGTCCTACGGATCATTTTAAGCTACTTTGCTGAGGAAACTATAGTCTAAAAGTTTGATCCCCTCCTTGCGGGACAATCCTCAAGTGAAGTATACCCAGAATTCCAAACCACCCTACTGTGACATTCTCTATGAGCCTGAGCTCGATCAGATTGAAAAAGTTGCAAGGTCTCCCGCTTCCTCTCCTACAAAATTCGGGTGACGATAGGAAAACCTACTTGGCTTCTTTGTCCATTCCATAGTAAAGTTCGCACTGATCATCGTTAAATCGATACTCGCCGTTGGCATCACGGGAAGGGCCATAAATCTTCAGGAGGATGTCCAAGGGACATCTCATCTTCCCACGACAATGAAAAAAAAACATGATATGAAGTTCTGGATTAAAAGTGTCTAAACATCTTCGCACAAAAATGAGACCTTACCGTGATGAATTTGACGTTACAGCAGGACAGCGATGTTATTTGAATGTAGGTAAAAACCTACCAAAATCCAAATCGTTCTACCATCCTACCCACATGGAAAAAACCTACCACTTTTGGTAGGAAAAGCCCATATATCACATCCCTGGTGCCAAAAAATTCCAGCAATACTTGCAAAATTCCTTTTATCCTATCCTAGTAAATACCTTAACTGCACTACTTTACTAACCATCCAAAAACACACACCTCGTCGTGCATAGGTACACCATATGACACTGATTTTTTTCTGCCTTCAAATACCAAGTCTCAACACACCATTCAATAAATAAATGATCACCTTTAATTTTCAATTTAATTTCAGCACTATTATCAGCACATGAAATAACCTATCATTATATGAGCGCGACGCGTCGGCTTGCCGTGACGATGTTGATGATGTGTTAGCTTGCGAAAAATTAATCGCAATCAATTTCGTAGCAATTTTTTCATAGTCATTATTTTTTCTTTTTTAATATGCAAACGGGCGAACAAACGCCTGTGCCTGAAGCAGTTGCATAGGTGGCTATTGGAAAATATGCGAACGTTTGTCAGGTGAAAAAAGAAAAATGCGTATATGCCAAGAGCGCTGTAGAAAGGAAGCCAACCCAACTGGCAGGGTAGTCGAAGGAGCTCAACACTTCGATCACCATGTTCAAATTGCCATATAAGCCAATGAACTAGTTGATAGCTCACAACTAAGTAGTACGAAACTAGCCTCAAACTAGCTCACAATGAACAACAGAGATTGGCCAGGCTGTACCTAGTGGAAACGACAAAGAGAACTGTCGCAGCTCAAGCCGCAGTTAAGCTTATCGAAATGCTTCAGTCTTCCCAAAAGCTTTGAAGAAGTAGTTGGTATGGATTCGAGCTTTTCAGACTACTTCGCCTTCAGTCGGCACTTTTTCTTACTAGTTGCTGTGCCATTGGAAAGTATTTTCCTTTGAAGTATGCTTGGCTGTGCGAAGACCAACCAATGGTGTTATAAATCGCTAAAGATTTTCTAGCTTTTCCCATATATGCAAGCTCACTGCTGCTTTCTTTTTTATTTTTGCAATTTCAAACACATAATTTTTGAATTTTTTTTCTTTATACTCTTCCAATGTTGGTTACTGCTTTAGCGACATATTTATCGCGTCAGCATGACTTTCAAGAAGTGCCAAACATGAAAGGCTTTCACAACAATCGTGAGTAGGAAGCTAAACGGGCAGCGGGGTAAAAAATGGCGCATGAATAAGTAAAAAGCTTTGGTGCAAAAAATAAAGGGAAAGAAAAAAATGGGTTGACGGAGAATAAAAAAAAATTGGGGGGAAGAAAAAAAAAAGTTGGAAAAAGAAGGTAAAAAATTTAATGAAAGAAAGTGTAACAAACGCTTACCTTGGTTAGAGGTAACAACAATAACACCATGGAGCAAAAGTCCAAGTACAAAAAAGCAACCCTTGCAAAGCAGGCACAGTGGGTCGCATAAAGATAAGAGAACACTTATAAAATTAAAGGAGGGAACCAATACTGAAGTATATTGTAGAAAAACTATACTAACAGAACTTCAAAGCTTTATGCAGTCAAAAAGCTCTTTCAAAAGCTTTCAAAAGTTTAAAAAGTTGAATAAAAAAATTGGAGAGCTTTTTTAGCTTGTGTCTCAAATTGAAAATATGATTTTGATGCTGATTTACGTCCTTTTTCATTTTCTTCGTAATCGAAAAAAGATTTGGTCGATGGAATTTTCTAAGAAGAAGAAAATCCTTCTAGGAGTACAAGTTAAGCTCTGTGTGAAAAAATTGAAAATTGTGAGAGCTTTTATTGGAGCTTTGGTAGATAAAGTACCAGAAAAAAGCTTTTCGAATAACTTGTTTGCTCATTACATGTTCTCCAAAGAGCTTTATATTCAACTAATTTTTTCAAAGCCCTCAGTTAAAAGCAAAAACTACTGGGCGAGTAATACGAACAAACTCTTATTATCTGTTATCATAAACCCTGCCTAAATTTAATTAAATAACCTATTACAAAAGGCTTCATAATTATTTAAAAGCTTTCAAAGAAGCTTTTCTAAGAATGTTCGCTTTTCCAAAGCTGTTATTTAATTATTCTGCAAGCTATGTAAGCAAGCGATCGAGGCTTTTTAAAATGTAACAACCAATTTCTTAAAAGCTTTTGAAAAGCTTATTTAAAAAAATAAAAATTGAAATAAAATTTTGAAAATTTTTATTTCTTTCAATACAAAATATTACAAAATATTTAACCCCCCTTATAAGCTTTCTAAAATGACTTTACCATATATATTGTCAATTAAAACAGCTTTTCAATTCAACAGCTTTTTAATGAAAACAGGTTCAAAGCTTTCAAAGAGCTTTTTAAAAGCTACTAGATTTAGAGTCATTTCTTTTATGGATCAATTTTCGAATATTGGTCAAATATTTGAATAAGCCTAGAACTTAACCATTTTCTGTGCGCATTTTCAAAAACTACACACCACAATGCGCCATTAGAAATGTGCATTGTTGCTCTTACTTGCTTGCTTGCAGCACACCTTTCCACGCCATGCTGCTTGACTTTCTTAGCAAAGGTAATTATTTTTCGAGTTCTTTCCTAGAAGCTATTTTTTCTGCTTCTATTTTTTTCCTTTTCTACAAAATTATTTTATTTCCCTACCTGTGTCAGGTTTTTATGCAAATGTGTGTGTGTGTCTTCTAATGACTGCAAAAGCGCATGAATTAATTATGTTGCACGCATGTGGCATGCAACCGTGGCGACGAGTTGACAGAGTAATTTTTTTTTTCTTTTTTTTTTTTCTTTTTCTGTGTTTAAATTTAAAAATGTGCTTTGAGCGTGAAAGCAAAATTTAAAAAGAGATTTACCTAATTAAGTTCTTTAAAAATTAAAATTATTTTTTTTAAAATAATGCATGGATAGTATTTTTAAAGCCTTTAGGAAAAATATATATTTTTTATTTTATTCAAATTTTCTTGGTTCAAATTCAATATTTCAAACATTCCGAAAAAGTCATAAAAACAAAATTAAGAAATGTTTTCGGTCTGCTCTCCTTAAATGGAAAAGAGTTTCAGGATATTTCCATTCCTTAAAGCCAAAAAAATGTGTGTTTTCAATCATTATTAAAAATAACAAATGGCGCCAATTTTATTAAGGCAACGCCTGCGACGCCATATTTTCTTTGACCAAAAAAAAAGAGCCACAAAAGAAAAAAAGAAAATTTTAGAAATAAATATTATTACTTGAGATTTAGCAGACCTATGCATTTACCAAAGCTCCAGAATAACTCGCTCTCTCGCAACTGAATATCAAGATCGTGAGGTATACTCAAAAAAGAGTTTCCTTATTTCAAGGAACATGGCTTCCTTAACTTAAGTAACATTTTCCTTAATTTAAAGGCTTTTTTCCTCAATTTAAAGATTTTCTTCCTTAAGGCCATGGCTTTGGAGCCAAATAAGGGAAATTTTTCCTTGAAATTCAAAGACTTTTTTCCTCAATTTAAGGAAAAAATCTTTAAATTGAGGAAAAAAGACTTTAGATTAGGTAACATGTTACTTATGTTAAGGAAGCCATGTCTTTGGAGCCAAATAAGGGAAATTTTTCCTTGAAATTCAAAGACTTTTTTCCTCAATTTCAGGAAAAAATCTTTAAATTGAGGAAAAAAGACTTTAGATTAGGTAACATGTTACTTATGTTAAGGAAGCCATGTCTTTGGAGCCAAATAAGGGAAATCTTTCCTTGAAATTTAAAGATTTTTTAATTAAAGACTTTCTTCCCCAATTTAAAGATTTTTTTCCTCAATGTAAGGAAAAAAATCTTTAAATTGAGGAAAAAGCCTTTAATTAAGGAAGCCATATCTTTGGAGCCAAATAAGGGAAATTTTCCTTGAAATAACGAAAATTTTTTTTGAGAATTAAGCAGATCGCAGTTATCTTTAAATTTTATTTTGGAGCTCTGCTATTAACATACATACATAAGTATTTCCATATGTATGTTCATAAATATTTATGCATTTGCAAATATTTCTGGTTTTTTGTGTCAACGCTTTACGGACTGGTTACATTTTCCACTCGACTGCAGTAGAGGAATGCAGCATTGAAGGAATGGCGTCCATTGAATTCTTTAGCAAAAATCCCGCAGCCTTCGCTGCATGTAATAATAATGACGCAAATGCAAATTAGTTAAGAAGGCAAATTTTTGGTATCGATAAAATATTTATTGTTGCATTTATAAGGGTAAGATTAGGGATGGTATTCGAAATGCTGAACAATCGCAATGTTACCATTTAGGGGATTCCTGACAATTCAGCATACCGGTACTCAAAGGGCACTTGATCGTAAATGATATAATGAAACGTAACTGGTCTCACCAGTGATTCTAAGATTAAGAAAATATCAGACCGAAGTTGGGCCATAGGGACTCCAAACTCCCTTGAGTAGGTGCATTCTTCTCCTGCTATTTCAGGTGGATGATTATTTAGAAAGGGGTTCACAGGCCGAGACCTGACAAACGCATCTACCGACTCATTGTGGATGTCGGTTAAAGCCCGCTTATAGTTCTGCAGATCAAACGGTAATTTAATGTGATGCCGCATCTCATAATTGTGCTTGCGAAGGTGTCGCCTTATGTCTCTTGGGGCGGGTCTGCGTCCAAAAGATGACGGTTTGAATGTCTTGGTTTCCTGGCTTGTGAGAGTTCAGAAGCAACTTCCTGCAGTTTAGCGCCTTGATGATGGTGAGACTCGGGAGACATGAGGAGATATTCCGTAGTAGTTCTGATTGCGGTATTTTGGCAGACTTGTAACCTAGTCCAGTCGGTGCCGGCAAGTGACTTGAGGATCTTGTTAGGATCTCGTATCTTTGAGACCATTGTTGCGACCTCGTATCTTTGAGACCTGCAAACGAGAAGTGTTATACAATGTTACCCCAACAACTTTGGTTGGCTGACAGTTGGTAGCTTCAACGTAAATATCTAAATCGTTTCGCATTTGGTGCATCCAAGTCGTAAAGAGTGTCGCCGTAGATTTAGTCGGTGATATTGTTTGATTTCGCTCGGTGAAAAATCTGGGAAGGCCGCAGGGTTAGCTTTGATTTTCGCACAGAGTTCATCAGTATTAGGGCCCTTGCCCGTTGCTATTATCGTAAACTCATCGACATAAGAAACGATGGAGACACCCAGCGGGGGCATCTTCGATAGATAGCAGCTAAACAGTATTGGGGATAGGACTCCGCCCTGTGGTACCCCTGTCTAATACGTTTAGATTTGGATTTTGCGTTCCTAACTTTTACCGACGCTTGTCATCCATTCAGATAATTAGCCGTCCACCTCTTAAGGCCATTAGGGAGCTGTGTCTCAAATAGATCTTGTATGAGCGTGGCAGGATTGATTGTATCAAAGACTTTTGACAAGTCAAGTGCCACAAGCACACTTCTGTGATTTGGTTGGAGTTGCTTTAGACAGTTGTTGTTGTTGTTGTTACAGCAAAAGCACTCCCCGAAGGTTTTGGGGAGTTAAGCCCAACCGTCGTGGTAACGCTTTGGTATGACCGGTGGAACCTTCTAGGTCATGTCATCCCTCCATCCGTAAGGAAGGAGTAGATGGGAAATGAGAGGTGAGAGGCATCATATCCGTAGATGAACCATCAAGTTAGCACAATACATATATCCTTGGGCGAGAAATTTTAAAAAATCCAGAAATCGGAATACGCATATATGTTTGCAATAACAATAACATCGTTGAGAAGTGTAAGCTATTAACGAATACAACAACACAACAACCGGAAGGAAATGGAACACAATTCAAATGTGAGTGGCAAAAATAGCTAATATACGCGCCACCATAACACAACTACATATCCATATGTAAGGACGTGTGATTGTGTGAGTAGTCCTTTCAAGCACTAAGGAAAAAAAGCAAAAACAACATAAAAACCTTTCGCCTCTTAACACCGCCATAAAAAGGAAGCACTTATACACTTACAACGCGTTCGCGCTGAGTTCATATGCAAAGCACGAGGGCGGAGGTGAGTATGTCATAATTTTATATTTCCATATGCATACATACATACTACATGGGTTAATTTGAAAAAAAAAAAAAACGAGCCAACTTAAGTAGGTAGCTAATAAGAGCCAGCATTTTGAAGTGCTCTGCATGACGCGCTGTATCGCAGTAGAGACGTCTGCACATCGTGAGGTGAGTCCTTAAAGTGTTTCCTACTTTCGTTACAAGGGTTAATTACAAACTCACCCCTTCTTTGTTGCGTTTTTGTTTTTGTTCCTTTCGGTACTGACATTTATATGGAAACAGCGGCCATTATGCCATTGACATCATAAATAAAATAAAATATGGTTTATGCAAATTTTTTGGCGGTAACTTAGTAGGCATGAGTCGAGTATTTCGAACTAGAAAAAAAAATGCGGGTTAATACAATAAAGAATGTGGAACCAGGAGAGATCATGGCTCAGTAGCAGAACGTCTCTTTCACTTCAGGACGTACTAATAAAACTTCCTAGTTTCGGCCTAACAGAGTAGTTTTCAAGAAAGCATGAACATCTCCTTTTCAAGGAAAAATATCTCTATAAGCTAAATTTTTCTACAAATTGTGGTTTCTTTCCATAGGTTCTATGATGGAACCTCAGCCAGTTGATAATTTATTGATAAATTACTTATTAACATAATTTCTCGAGCAAAGCTCA